>MJUU01059467.1:26972-51254 GCA_002080025.1 Modiolus philippinarum | reverse complement strand
TCAGCTAAGGACAGAGCTTTGCATGAGGGAGATACTCCTTAGTTTTCAACAAAATTTACAAAATTTAGATATTGTAAGGTTCCAAATAAAATCGGTTTTCGGGTCAGCACCGAAGTACTGACTACTGGGCTGGTGAATACTCTAGGGGACTAACAGTCCACCAGCAGTGACATCGACCCAGTGGTAAGAAATAACTTAATACCGAAGTTACTGTGAATTTGATTTCTGCATATGCGCATTTCGACAACTTATGTCTCTTCAGTGCAGATAAAATCTAAACATTTGGAAGACCATTAAGTCAAATATGTGTAAAAACTGACAGAGAACAAATAACCAATATGATCTAAATGTAAAGCCAAATTCAGTCAAGGACAGAGCTTTGCATGAGGGAGATACTCCTTAGTTTTCAACAAAATTTACAAAATTTAGATATTGTAAGGTTCCAAATAAAATCGGTTTTCGGGTCAGCACCGAAGTACTGACTACTGGGCTGGTGAATACCCTCGAGGACTAACAGTCCCCTAGCAGTGGCATCGACCCAGTGGTAAGAAATAACTAAATACCGAAGTTACTGTGAATTTGAATTCTGCATATGCGCATTTCGACAACTTATGTCTCTTCAGTGCAGATAAAATGTAAACATTTGGAGGACCATTAAGTCAAATATGTGTAAAAACGAACGAATCTTTTGGCAATATTCGGTCAAATAATTTTCGCGGAAACCATTCTACTTCGAAACCGTGTTTTAACAAGAAGGAAAAAATTCCATAAGGCAAAAAAGCGGTACAGTTTTGTTAAAAATGCCGAAAATCGAAAAACTATGCGTAAAGCATGTAAAAAGTATAAAAATTTTTAAATTATGCTTATTTTTATTATCAAGATTCATTTGCTAATAAAATAAGGAATATGTCAAAATATGTTGTAAATCTTTCTGGAAGTTATTAAATAATTTGAAAACTATAAAGGTGAAAATAATGATATTACAATTCAACCACTTAATGAACATTTTAAAAAATTAAATGAGTACAATGAACAAGAAAATGAAACATTCACATTTGATAACAATGTGTCTGAAGAAGCCGAACTTTTATTAAATTGTCCAATAACCGAGGACGAAATTAAAAAGGCAATTATGAATTTGAAAAACGGAAAAGCCGTCGATGATGATAGAATATTAAATGAATATCTTAGATATTCAATTGATAAACTTATGCCGAAATATTTTATGATATCAATATAATGTTCTTAATAGTCGCCTTAAATAATATCCTGACAGTATTAGCCTTATATCAAAAGCTCAAGCAGGATTTCGAAAGAGCTTTTCACCTGTCGATAACATCTTTGTACTTTTTGCTTTAATTCTTTTTTTTTTTTTCTGTGGGTAAAAAATTATTCTGTACATTTATAGATTTTAAAAGTACATTCGATACAGTATGGAGGGCAGGGCTACGGCAAAAATTGCAACAATCGGGGTCAAGAGAAAAGTGTTCACTGTTATCTTGAATATGTACCAAAACTGTAAAATCGAATGTAAAACTTGGTAAAGAAACAACGGCAGTAGAATACCGAAGGAACAAAGGAAGTGATGATTACAAAAATTGAAGTCCAAAGAAATGGCAAAAACGGTAACAGAGAAACACAAAGACAAAACAAGGACGTGAGACAGCCACAATTGACGGAAATTAAAAAGACGACATTAAGCTCAAGCAGAATTGTTCTGTTTACTTTAATTGTAAGATAGGGGTTAAACAAGTAGAAAATTTATTTAGAGTAAATAGTAACTGTATATTGGCATTTCTATCATTTCTACGCATCTGCAATTAGCTAGGCTATGGAATAGCCTAGCTATATAGATAGTTCTTGGGGGGAAAGTGAGGAGTACGCTTGCGCAGTGAGGAAAACGCATGCACAGAAGACTATTGACCAATAGGAATTTCAGATTCTCGAACGTCAAAATGGCGTCCAGTTTCGTCCTGGTAAAACGAGGCGGGGCTTATTTTTTCTGTTTCCTTGTGGAAGTTGAAAAGTATTATAAACATTTACTATAGGTGGTACTGGGAACAGGTTTGTAGAGGATGATGGGATTGGTATTGCAATATCGCTTAGACAGATTTATAAATATAGATATGATAAAAAGTGTATAAATTTAAAACCAGAAGTTAATAAATAAAGATGAGGTATTGCGCAATAATCAATAATATACGAATACTGTAGAAGACTTTTCAGTTGTGTTTAACAAAGCGTGATTGTAGTTTGTGGAGATACTTAGGCCCGGGTACTCAGGCAATGGAGAACGAAAGGTGGAAAGAGATAGAATTGTGTTTTTTGCGGAAGAATAAAGAGCTACCCTAGGAGAACGGAAAAAAAAACAAAAACAAAAGCACGAAACTACTTTGAGTTCCTGTTGGCAAAAAATTAGAGGTTTGATCGAATCGGTGACTGTTTTATCACATGTTCAGACCAATAGAAGAATCCCCCCTTTATTGAAGGATGATAACCTTATTTTCGACGAACTTGAGAAAGCTAATATGTTCAATCAGTATTTTGCTTCACAAGCTGCATTAAACGAAACTAATAGTGCACTACCAGATATTCCCTTCAACAGTGTACATAAACTTGAAAACCTAATTTTAAATGAGCGTGACGTAAATAATGTTCTATCTATATTAAATTCATCTAAGGCCTCAGGCCCAGATGGAATAAGTCCTCGTCTTCTAAAGGAAGCTGCACGTGAATTGAGTAACCCTCTATGTAAACTTTTTAATCTTTCATTGGCATCTGAAACTTTTCCATCTTGTTTGAAAAAGGCAAATGTAACGCCCGTTTTTAAAAAGGGTACTCCTAGTAACGTAATGAACTATAGACCTATCTCGTTATTATGTGTCATATCAAAATGTTTCGAACGATGCGTGTATAAATATATGCACATTTTTTTGTTAAAAAACTCTGTAATTACCCGTTATCAATCAGGTTTCACTCGTGGTGATTCTGCTGTTAATCAACTTATAAATATATCGAATGAAATTGGGAAAGCTCTTGACAGTGGGAAAGAATTTAGGGTTGTTTTCTGTGATATCAGTAAAGCATTCGACCGTGTATGGCATAGGGGTCTTATTTTCAAATTGCGGACATATGGAATTACTGGCAAGTTACTAAATTGGCTAGAGAACTACTTATCTGGTAGATTTCAACGAGTTGTTTTAAACGGTTCAAATTCAAACTGGCTTGAAATAAAAGCGGGAGTACCGCAAGGTTCTATACTGGGACCCTTATTGTTTATTTTATTCATAAACGACAGTGTTGTGGAAATTCAGGCATGGATAAGGCTTTTCGCCGATGACACAAGTATTTTCCTTATTGTCGAAGATCCTGTGTCGTCGGCTGAAATACTTAACTCGGACCTTAAAACTGTCCATAATTGGGCTCGGAAATAGTTGGTTACTTTTAATCCACATAAAACCGATACTATGACAATATCACGCAAATTAAATGAACCTGCCCATCCAGTACTTGAGATGGACTCCATTCCGATACAAGAAGTCTCGAATCATAAACATCTAGGGGTTATTTTGTCTAATAATGGATCATGGCATGATCATATCAACTCTATTGTCGACAAGGCATATCGAAGATTAAATATTCTTAGAAAGTATCGATTTATACTTGACAGGTTCTCATTAGAAAAACTCTATTTTTCCTATATACGACCAATACTTGAGTATGGTGACGTTGTGTGGGATAACAGTAACAACAGTCTTGTTGACAAAATAGAATCTGTCCAGCTCGAAGCAGCTAGAATTGTGACGGGTGGCACAAAACTCGCATCTCGTACGAAATTATACGATGAGACCGGTTGGGAACAATTGGCTAATAGACGAGCAGGTCATAAGATAATTTTATTTCATAAAATGGTAAATAAATGTACACCTTCATATTTACAAACAATGATACCAAATATGGTTGCCGATCAACATACGCACAATACCCACCAGTCTCAACTTATCGTCGAACCTCGAGTTAACACTAAATTCTATTCAGATTATTTTCTACCGTCTTCTATTAAGCTGTGGAACAACTTGCCCACTAACATCCGTAATATTAAATCTCCATATGTGTTTAAAAACCAAGTAGTTAAGAAAACAAATAAACGTCCTATATACTATTACGTGGGAGATCGTATGGGCCAGGTGCTACATGCCCGACTACGAATGAATTGCTCTTCCCTTCGTGAACATCTGTATGCACGAAATTTAATTGACTCTCCAAACTGTGTATGTGAAAACATTGAATCTACTTCGCACTATTTACTTAGGTGTAGCCGTTATAATCAATTGAGAAACAACACATTTTTATCCCTACCATTCCAAATAAATTTCGATGAAAACACTCTGCTTTTCGGTTCTTCTGTTCTCTCAGATGAACAAAACAAACAGATATTTTTACAAGTTCAGAAGTATATTATTAATAGTAAAAGATTTTATTGATATGCACTTCTAGTTTCCTGTATTTACTTTTTTTCTTCTTTATTGTTCTCATTCCTTCTATATTGGTATCATTTTTTCAGATATCAATTATAATTTATTTAATTTTACTTCTATTATACATGTTTATATATTTACACATATATTTTTCCTATCTTCATTGTCAACATATGCAATAGCAATAATCACTGTTATATTGATATATGTACATTGAGCATCAAATAATGTATTTATATTTTATAATTGTTATATTAACATGTTATGAGATATTTATAAATGTAATTCTTTATTTGATAATAAATACGTTTAAACTATTAATAGAAGAAATTACAAAGAAGTACCGAGAAAGTCTTACCTCAAGTTTTGATTTGAGTATACAAATACATCATGAACCACCACACCCTTGTCAATCAAACACGCAGTTTTCTATCCAAGGCTATTCCATAGCCTAGCGTATCGTTTTTATTTCATAAAAACCATTATCCGATTTATATCATCCACTTATGTTTATAAAGTCCCCTCGTGTTTTCTAGTTTTTCTCTAAATAGTTTGTGTAAGGTATCAAGATCAAGATTAGCGTTATCTGTGACGTAACGTTGTTTTTCTGTATCTAGTGACATTTTTGTTTTGCATCTGATGAAGACGGCTGTGTCGTTGAAATATAATGCAAATACTTTGTTTAATATACCGGTATATAAACAAAAAATGGTTTATTTTGGAACATTTTGTTAACTGCTGCTTGCAAGTTATCATCAATTTTGTATCAGTTAATGTTTAAACTATACAATAATAATCCGACTAAATTAAAATGGATAAATTACATTAAAAATATTTTGGATGGATGTGGTTTAAGTTATATGTGGAATGATCAAATGCCGATAGAGAGAAATGTTCTTAAATCTACGATCAAACAACAACTTGTTGATCAGTACAAAATTGCTTTTTCCAAGTTCATAATTCTTCCAGGGGCGGGTTTTATTCAATTTTAAAAATGAGTTTATTATAGAACCAAATCTTACTAGGCTTGATGAAGGTGAAAGTATACATACTACACAACTAAGATGTTCTATTGTAAAATTTGCTATAGAAACAGGAAGATAGGCTGGTATTCCACAAAAAAATATAATGTGCACTCTTTGCAGCAATTTTGTATAGGATGAATTACACTACTTATTTATTTGTAGTAACAATAATGTTCCAGAATAACAAAAAAAATACTTACCCGAATATTACACACGTAACCTAAATATAAATAAATTTAAAGGAATGCTCTCTTTCTGTACTGTTCAACTATACAAAAAATTTTCTTTTTTCTTAAAGAAACTAAATCTGTTGCTATAATGTATTGAAATTTAAAAATGGCATGTGGCATGTAATTATAGTTTTCAGCCATTGTAGGTGTTTCCTCTTGTCCCTTTTATTTCATATATATATCTGATTTCAATTTAAATGTGTAAATGTTTTCTCAATATATGTATGTTTTGTGTCAACTGATGTTTGTCATTTAATATTATTTGTATTGTATATGGTATGTACATTTTGTACACATAGATGTGTCTTAGGTAATAATAAAGTATTTGTCTTGTCTTGTCTTGCAATGAATTTTGGGAGAACAAACCTCCAGGACCAGACGGAGACAATTTCAACTTCAGGATATTAATGCAGAGGACGTTTTCAATGACACTTTGAATAATAACCCCAAGACCAAACCAAGCACAAGTCGATGTAGATATTGATCTTGGTACATTTTTTCTGGGTGATCTAGATTTGCTGATAGATGGCACCGATGCAGAAAGTGAAAGTGGTGCTGCAACGGACAATTTGAAAATCTGTAATGCCGATTCTAATATTGCATTTAAGGTAGGTATACCCTAATTGTATTTTAATAGGGGCCCTGTAGGAGAATCACAATTCTAAATTTGACAAAATGGCGCTTTTAAAGACAAACTCAAGCTTCTTAATTTTGCAAAATCGCGTTTAAAGCTTTTTTCACGAATCACGCTACGATAAAGGCATTTTCACGACTATTTTAGGGGCATTTTGGTTACGTATGACGCTACGAAAAAGGTATTTTCACGGATCGCGCTAATAGTCCCTTACATGACCCATCCTTCACTTACAGTTGTACCACAGTACCCCCTGCAAAGCTAATGTTATTTCAAGCATCCAAGTTTAGTAACCGGTCACTTTCTCCGCACAAGTGCACAAGTTATTTTGCAAAATCTTTATTGTAACACATTACTTTACGTCTCAGAAATGCTGTGACATTGTCAGGCTCGAATACTGAAGTCGAGCGTTTTGGTTAGACTCTACTAAATGACAAATCAGTTGCTGGCATAGTCAAAAATAGCACTTACATAAACAAAGCCACGCTACTTTCGCTTTGCATTTAACTGTCAATATTGACAATATCCGAGGTTTTAAACGCTCTTGTGATCATGAAACACTTCCGGATTGACAAGCATTTTGATTCAGTCAGCCTCATTGTATGGGAAAAATACTGAAGCCTCATCAATGATGACATGTATGTCCAAGGATCTGACAGGGAAAGTTGGTAATTGGCATACCCCAGTTGAATGAAGCTATAGAAATTTCTTATTAGACTTTAAAGTTGGGTTATCACTTGGATATGTTACTTGGCAGACGTGCCACTTTGAGAAAATCATATCGCCGCATAAAATGAACTTAATTAAGAAAATTCGCAAAACGTTATAATGGCCGCCTATGGAAAATATTTCGTGGAGTCTGACCTTTACTACAGTCTTCGATGATCATGACCGAGAACCTAACGCACTACGGTACGGAGACTGTATATAATATTTGTTAATTTGTTATATTTGTACCTTGGAAATTGCCTTTCAGAAAAAGGTTTAAAATATTTTTGTATATCATTTAGAAAGTTGCAAGGTGCTTCTAGTTTTCTAATTAATGTCGATCGGTTTTAACCATTACGCTATCGAGACCACAAATAATGAACTTGAAATTTACTAATATCTACCTTACCATTCGATACTTGTCATAAAAATTCGCAAAAAATGCAGTATGGTTTTAGACGGATTTGAACCCGGTCGATTAGCAACAAACATTCTTTCCAACGGTCCTAACCATTACGCCATGGAAGCACACAATTATTGATTAATTATACTTAAAAATGACAATCAATAACGTCTTATATACAACAAATAGTATTAATTACTGTGGTACAGGTTAGATACTGGTGTCCTTCGGCGTCTCGTCCTTCATCTGTGTACTCGTGCCGAAAAAGAAGCCTCCCAGATTCAATAAAGGATACTTCTTTTGTTCAAAACGTACGGTATCTTCTACTTGTACGATAGATTAGTGTCATCTGATTTTGATTGGCGATTATGAAAACGTGATTACTACATAATTTGCATATTAATTTTGGTATCTTACGAGTTGTTGACACCGTCCCGTACCTAGGTAAATTAGTGTATTGCGTATTATATAATCCAGTGATCACTGACGAGTTGTTTAGAAAAGTATATGCTTCACAAGTTTTAGCTTTCCAAAAAGCTCGTCTGACGTCAGTATTCTTTTACTTAGACAATGAATGGTATAATTTGTTTGATTTCCTAGCTACATATTCGTAATTGTAACCAAACAAAACATGCAATATAATTAAACAATTGCGTTTCTCCTGATATATAGGAAGGACATACTTAACAAACTAACTGGTGCCTTTGTCTTTTTATTCCGACAAAACCAAGTGTAAATGTAGAAAATAATGCGTGTTTATTTATATGCCAACAGTCATTTAAAATATTATCGCAGAAAATCAATAAATGAACATCACGCTCGTAAGTGTTAATTTATTAAAATGCATTGTTATTACATATTGAATATAAGTGTTAATCTATTGGATGAAAACCTGTCACATGATATTCAATAAAAAATCGAATTGACTCGCTTTCACTTTCACTTTCATTTCTCAGGTCTGCTTAAAAACGATATTGACTCGCAAAATCTATTTTGAGAATCTACTTAAATAGCCAATGAAAAACAGATTTACCCGGAGTCGAGAGACTTTCGGCAAATCAGTAAGGCTTTATTATAAGTATGTTCGGGAAGCCCAACATAAAAATTGACAAAATGGCGTTGGGCTAGAAGCAGACGTTCACATTAGAATCATTTTGCAACAAGTAGACAGCTTTTTACAATTACCCGGAAGGTGATCGAAATTAAGATGATGTGATACACAATCGGGGTATGTGCTATAGCAGTTCTGCAAGTTTCACCTCAATTTCTAGACCTGGGAATCAGACCGAGTCGTAGTAACACAAGGTGGGTGATGTTCATTTATTATTTCCCTAAAAGATTTAAGGGCGCAATCTCAAATTCTCATGATAATATGTCACCAAAAAATCTAAACTTTGAAAAAAGACGTGTACATATGTTGCAGAATCGAGAGATTTTTATAAGTTATATAAAATCAATGAAAAATTATGTCATGAACATAAAATAATGAACTGATAGCTGCCTGATGCATTCATCTTTGTATGAAGAGATTGGAAAGCGCATTGATAAGTAAATACAAATGTACAAATACCGTCTTGTACTATATGTTATCCTGAAAGAAAATTTTTGAACAATCTTACAATTACCAGGTAAGCTGATTATTAATTATGTAATAAAACAATTA
This sequence comes from Modiolus philippinarum, assembly GCA_002080025.1. Taxonomy (NCBI): domain Eukaryota; kingdom Metazoa; phylum Mollusca; class Bivalvia; order Mytilida; family Modiolidae; genus Modiolus; species Modiolus philippinarum. Next base: position 42,113 of record MJUU01059467.1, on the reverse strand, counting down.
CGGATTTTTTAATAGACCTAAAAATTCAGATATTAACCCCCGCCTCCGGCGTCGGTCAATATCAGTTTTTAGGTCTATTAAAACTCATATCGACCTCTACAAAAGACCATAATTGTATATTATTGTCGTTATCTTATATGAATCAAATGAACAGTTTACACTTTATTGACCGTCATGCAGTGCAAAAAGGACGCTTTACTGAAATGCAATGCAAACATGGACGCCTTACGGGATGTTCATTTTCTGATTCTAATACTGTCTGACGTCACGACATAACAATGGGCACACAAAAATAAACAAAAAAGAACAAAATGAAAAAACAAAACCAAAAATAATAAAGACTAAAAAAGCAAATGATAAAAGTTAACGAGAAAAGCTTAATCGTGAATTTTGCGGCTGTAGTTTAGTATATTCACTGTAAGTGTATATCAAAAATTTATAATACTGATGCTTATTAATTTTATTTCAGACAAAGAATCCAGTTCTTGCCAATCCAGGTTAATGACATTAATGAGCTAGATGCTTTGTTTTGGGTCGTTTTAACCTGGACATGGAATGTTGTCTCCTTGACATATACCCAATTTCCTTTCTTTTTCATATATAATAAGACGAAATACACAAAGATCTACTAAATGGGCAGCATCTACATTTGCAGAATGGCGAAATGCTAAGATGATGGAAACTACCAATGCCATTCATGAGTTGTAATACTTTACTGTAAATGATATCAACCACTTCGTGGCAAATTTGAAATTGAAGCCAGAAAAAAATGACATGTATCCGCCAAATAGTTTTTACTTGCTGGTCTGTGGAATTTAAAAGGAAATGCGGTCAAATGGAGTACATAACAGACAGAGAGCTGAAATACGATCACGTATTAGGTGCCAATCGACTTGGAAATTGGATGAAAATTATCTGTTCAAAGGGTGACCTGAAAGGAAATTTCACGAATCATTCAGTGAAAAGGACTTTAGCTACAAAACTGTATCAGGCAGGTGTGTCCGAGCAACTAATAATTGGTAGAACGGGCCATCGTCGTGAAAAGGGTGCAAGAGTGTACAAAAGGGCGTTTCAATTTTTTGAATCCTAGCTCTGTTACAAAGGGGAAAATTGAATCGTTTGATCTTGGCAAGAAAAGTGTTCTATCAGTTACAAATGATAAAAATTCAACCGAAAACATTAGTTTTGAGAATATTGAAAAATGTAAAGGATCTTTTGGCAATTCGTTTCAAAATTGTGTGTTTAATTTCAATTTGAAAAATTAATAATTTGAAATTTTTACTTTAAGAAATTTGACTTAATATTCTCAAATTACATTTTTTAAGTAGAAATCGTGTATGAAATTTCACGAGACATGTCTTTTTTCAATTCAATGAAAGCACTTGTTTTCTACATATTTTAGGAAATAAGAGACAATTTACTTTAATTTTTTTTTTTGTTATTTGTTTTTGATTTTTTTGTTTTTGTTTTGTTTTGTTTTGGTTTTTTTTTTAATTAGGGTGGTAATTAGATTTGTTCAATGGTTGGAGCGAGGTAAAAATCATGACTGCAACTTTTTTAATCTAATGTCTTTGAAAAGTGTAATTTAAGGGAAGAATTATAAAATGTCTGAACATTTTTATGTTGTTTTCGTGGTGTTAGAACTATCCGAGTGAAACATGTGCAGTGAAATTGCTTGATGGTTGTAATGATGCTTAGTTTTCTGATCTTATTTTCTATTAAAGTATTTTTAATAATTCTGATAAGATTGGGCATAACATAAAATTTGGTAGCAGCAATAGAATCAGCAATGGCTCCTAAAGAGTATATTTGAACTGTGAAGTATAACTTTGGTAGTTATAGCTTAGCTGAGAACAAAAGAAATTCCTCACGTCATATATTAAGAGATATTATGGTTTTCCAGTTTCCGAGTTCACTGCACTTAAAATGTCAAATCAAAATAAAAAAAGTTCGTCTTTTGTGTCATTAAGAATCTTTAACCTATGACAATTTGACGACTTTGAATGTAAACATTTGTCAAACAACAAACTCAAGCCAATTTTGAGGAATGATAATGATATACTACACTCTTGAGAACTGTCATTTATTTTCTTTTGAGTGTAACATGTACTTTTTATTGCAGTCTGAAAGATAAATGTTTTAAATAAATTATGTTTCACAAATGATTTATTTGGACTGCTAGTCACCGAGGGTATTCACACACCCAGTAGTCACTTCTTCGGTGCTGACCTGAAAACCGATTTTATTGAATTTGCAATATCTAAATACAAAATTTTGTCTAAAACTAAGGAGTATCTCCCTCATGCATAGCTCTGTCCATAGCTGAATTTTGGCTTTTCTATTTAGATGCTTTTGGTTATTTGTTCTCTTTCAGCTTTTACACGTTTTCGGTTTGTTTTGGTTTTATCTGCACTAATGAGACATAATTTTCGAAATGCGCATATTCAGAAAATCAATTAAAAGCAACTTCGATATTTTGTTTTTCAGAACTGTCCGTATTTAAAAAAGATAAGGATTGGATCTTTTAATTTGTCTTGATTTCTTTACTGAAAAGCGTAATAAGAGATATAGATTGCAACAAATTAAAACATCTTGCTGATGTTAGTCCGAATGATTATCTTCAGTATGGCCAATCGCCTATAATAAAGAATTTCAAAAACCAAGAATGATGATACGTGAACCTCAGGATATGTGCATTTCGACACATTATGTCTATTCTGTGCAGATCAAATCAAAACATTTGAAAATCAATAAACCGAAATGTGTGTAAAAGCTGAGAGAGAACAAATTCAAAGGAAAGCCAAAATCAGGTTAGGACAGAGCTATGCAAGAGGGAGATACCCCATAGCTTTTAGCTAAACTTTCTTAAATTTATTGAATGTTTTGAAATGAAATCGGTTTTTAGAGAAAATAATTATATTTAAAATAATTTACTTCTCAGTTATACTAGCTTGCACCTGTGAAAACTTTCGAATGTCATTTCATTAAGCCCTTGCACGTAAACACAAAAGGCTCTTAAGAGCCTGTATCGCTTACCTGGACCATAACTAATACATATAAAGGGCATTACAAATAGAGCCCGATGTTTTACTATGTTCATTGCTAGAGGCCACCTTGAATTTGATGAAGACATACCAAACGCAAATTCGAAGGATGCCACCAGACGACTTTTGTGATCAAGTTTAATTCCTTATTCTTTTGATGGAATATAAACATAAACTATCTCAACTATTTCAACATAAACTATCTCAATGCTGGCAGCCATACTGGATGAGGTGTGGTCCTCCCGGATACGTTTATTGGAAGATAACATCAAAGTTCAATTGTGTTCTAATTGGATAAGTTGTTTCAGAAAGGATCTTTAAATGTAGTTGAATCTGTTATCCATTTCGAATCATTTTAGACCACCTTTCAAAAATAATTTGGGCAGAATTTCTCCTTATCAACTATTGTTTACATATTTCTGAAATCAAAACATAAAATTGAGCAAAATACTATTATTTCCTAAAATTTCAGTGTTCTTTTCTAGTTTCCATGACAACCGAAAGCTCCGCCATCAATTACAACCCATAACAGACCAGCATTCAAAAACAGTTTGGCAGGGGTATCCCTTATAATCAAGGTAATATTTATCGCTGAAATTAAAATATTCAGAGTCCCCCTTTAAAAAAGATGGGCAAGGTGTTCACTTGTAATCTAGTTTATACATGTTCCCCTCTGCCGGATACCTTTTTGACCGTCTAAGGACCATTGTGACTAAGTTTGATTCTAATTGAAGTAGACCTTTAAATGACTTTTCCATAGGGTCCCATGTCAAAACTATGATCCCCGATTGCAAACATCCTGGCGGATACAATCTTTAGAGGGCCCTTCTAGGGTTATTGACTAAGTTTGGTTCCAAAAGACCATATCCGAGTTCTGGTATTTAGATTCACCAATTGTTGTTTATCCGCCCTACGTCACAAGAATGTACTTCAATAACATAATGACAAGACGTTTCAGGTCTATGACGTTACGTTTTCTATACGTGTTAAAAGTTGTCTGTTAAATCCTGATACCAGAGCTCGGATAAGTGGTTCACAGGAGGGGATCTTTAAATGTCTTTTCTTATGGTTCAATGTTAAAACTATGTTCTCCGCTGGCGGCTATTTTGGGTGAGGTACGGACCTGCCGGATATCTTTTTTGGATGGGACCATCTAAGGACCATTGTGCCTAATTTTGGCAAAAATTGGCATGCTAGTGTTAGAAGAATATTTTAATGTGTCTTTTGCATAGTGCTCAATGTTAAAACTATGTTCCCCGATGTCGGATATCTTGGATGAGGCACGGACCTGCAGGATACATTTTTTGATAGGACCCATGTAAGAACCACATGTTTGGTTTTAATTGGACCGATAGTTTCTGAGAAGAAGATTATTGAATGTCTTTTCCATAGGGTCCAATGTTAAAACTATATTCCCGGCTGGCTGCCATCTTGGATGAGGTACGGTATTGCTGGATACAATTTTAAAGGAAGACCACACAAGGACTATTGTAACCAAGTTTGGTTCCAGTCGGCCAAGTAGTTTTGAGAAGATCTTTGAATGAAAAGACGGGCGGACGGACGACGGACTCAAGTGTTGGTAAAAACTCACCTTGGTATAGCCAGATGAGCTAAGAAATGAAACATTATACATATGTAAAAAACTTAATTATGAATACAATGATTATACTTAAAATGTTTATTATATATGCGACTATTATACAAAATCTAGCTTGTATCAAATAAACAAACTATACTTTTTTTCATTAACATTATCAATGAAAGGATATGGAGTTGAATGCACATGAGACATATTCATGATTTAAAAAATCATGTCTACTTTCCCTTGATTTATATTGTGCAAGAGATATGTACTCACAGAAAATAGCTGTTATCTGACTGGCTATTTGGAAGTAAAGAAGCATGTCAATCATTGTCATTTTGTCATAAGTCATTTATACCATGGATTATTTGTTAACGTACTTAAATAAAACTCGCATAGTGCTCGTTTGTTTAAATATGTTAACACTTCAAAGTTGTGATGTAAATAATAATTAATCCTTGTTAACTTTTATTTTTGAGAAGATGTTGCACTAAATGCATCGTTCCCGATTGATTTATGTATTCGAACAAACTTTAAATATGTGACTGTTGTTTTTGAAAAGTTACAGATTACAGACAGCCCTACCCATTTGCATGTTAAAAGTAAGGAGATAATCTTCATGCAAATCTTGAAGCGAGAAAACTGTGAACGGTGGGAAATTAATTATGAATGCTTAAGGACGAGTAGATGCATTCGTAACTTTACACGTTACTCCGTTTGACAAGTATTCATCCATAATTTTTTTTCAGTTTTGACATTCAACAGTCCTACCGTCGCCCCTTCCGCCACCATATAATTGGAACATTTGTTTTAAGCGAAATGAAAATTTTTTTGACGTTAAAAATTGTTATTATCAATATCAATATTGTGTTTTTATTTGATGTAAAGTCTCATGCTCACTACGTTATTGTTTTATAAATCCTGTAATAACATCTCCATCCCCAGAGACACCTCCCGCCATCGTCAACTTTTAAACATCTCCCGCGAGATTGTAACATAATATGTATTTGATCTATACTCCAGACTCGAATCTGTAATAGATCTTATTAAATCAGATATTAGACAAACTGTAGACATGCTTGTACCTAAAACTGACAATTTGTCAAAACAGGAACGATCAGCTCTGAAAAATCTCAAGGAAAGAAACGATATAGTTATAAAACCAGCAGACAAGGGTAGTGCAGTAGTCATCCTGAACAAGACATATTATTTACAGGAAGCCGAAAGGCAACTTTACGACAAAAGATTTTATGAAAAACTAGAATCTGACCCCACTTTTGATTTTGCTAAAAAGATAACCGAAAGCTCTAGAGGCTATGCATGAAAACGGTCACATTGACACCACTACCTTCAATTATCTTATTCCCGAAGATCCAAAACCTGGTCGCCTCTACCTTCTGCCTAAAATCTACAAAGAAAACAACCCCGGCAGACCTATTGTTTTAGCTAGCAGTCACCCAACAGAAAACATATCAGAGTTCGTTGATTTCCATCTCAGACCATTTTTGGAAGATCTCCCCTCACATATTCAAGATACTACTGACTACCTTAAAAATGGATTAACTAAATCTTCGAAGAGATTAGTTACCATGGATGTAACTTCACTTTACACCAACATTCCACATGGAGATGGCATTGCAGCATGCAAAGAAGTTTGGGAAAAACGTACAGTAAAAGAACCACCTACTGAATGTCTAGTGGAAATGCTCACATTGGTTCTTAAGCATTATAATTTCACCTTCAATGGAGAGCACTACCTTCAAGTCAATGGTACAGCTACGGGAACGAAGATTGCCCCATCTTATGCCAACATTTTTATGGGTAGTATTGAAAAAAGCTACTGTTAACTACACATAAAAAGCATTGTCTTGGTTCCGATTTATTGACGATCGTTGATATGAAATGGACACATACAGAGAAAGAACTAGACGATTTTTTTATTCATGCCAATTCTATTCACCCCTCTATCAAATTTACCCATGAAGTGTCAAAATCAAAAATATCCTTTCTTGATACTACCACCACAATCAAAGGGGGATTAATTTCCACGGACATATATTCAAAACCGACAAACAAACATCAACATCTGTCTCCATCAAGTTGCCACCCTAAACACTGTTTTAATAGCATACCATATAGCATAGCCATCAGAGTAAAACGCATTTGCTCATCTGATAGCACCATTAAACAAAGACTTGGGGACTTAAGACACCATCTAAAATCAAGGGGGTATTCTGACAAATTCATACAAAAAGGTTCAATAGAGCATGTCAGGTCAATTTCACTGATTTACCAAAATCATGTTTACATGTCTAAGTTGATATGTCAGCACATTTTAAAAATGCCATTCAAATAACAAGGAATGTTCATAATCCGAATTAAAATGCACTACCCCGTGATATTTCACTGTTTCAAATAGGATATTAAAATATTCAATGGGAATTTTAAAGAAATGACATCCCCATTTCCCCGTTTTTCACAGTTTTGCAAAGGGAAACAACTCTAGACCGAACAAACACGAGAGGTTTGCAACGTAAACTAACCAAAATGTAAAAAATAATTTCTCATAATTCCAACCGTTATTTCATTGTTCAACGTCAAACGAACAACAAAGAAGTTATTTCTCGATATTTGTTCTTGCACATTAATACACTACGCAGTAAAATAGTGAAGTAAATGTACATAGTAATGCCAAATTCAAAGACAATTTGTTTCAAGTTCAAAAGTGTTGGAATTATAAGTAATAAAAGTAATTTTGAAGAAGTTTATAGATGTGTAAATAACAAATACAGAAGTGACTGTGAATTTATTTTCTGCATATGCACATTTCGACAACTTATGTTTCACCACTGCAGATCAAACCAAAACATTTGGTAATTCATTAATCTAAAAAGACAGAGCTATGCATGAGGGAGATACTCCTTAGTTTGAAACAAAATTTGTAAAATTTAGATATTGCAAGTTTCGGACTTTATTCAGTTTTTGAGTGAGTTTGCCGCGTTTATACACATTGATAAACTCCTCCAAAATTACTTTTTTTTCCTATATTGACTCATACGGTTTCCCAACTTCATCTTTGGTGAACTTTATGATAATAATACGTGTCTAGTTGTTTTGTTTTATATATTAGTACTAGTAGATTTCATATGTAAAAGTGCTGATTTATAAGGGTTTTTTCGGTAAATGTGACAAGTGATCTTGATTAAGTTAAAGTTTAAAGAACTGAGACAAAGTCGGTTCTTGGCATATCATCTTTTTAGATTTGAATTATCGACAGAGACAATATATGTTTCGTTTGTTAATATGGATGGACCTATTTTTGTAACAAACATATTTTTTCAACTACTAAAATAATGATTTAAAACAATTTCCTGTTACAATCGTGAAGTCTACATAAAAAACAATATCGAATGCTGAAAGAGGAAATTATTTTGTATTCAAATTAGGAAATAATTAAATGTTAAAACGTCTAAATCTAAAATGCAAGTGAAATTATGCTGATCTGTATGTTACTTCTGTATTATCGTAAGTGTTCAAGGAATATATTCTTTTAGTGCAGGTTCAGTATTACATGAAATGTTGTTCGTAAGATCCATTTTCTAAAGAAATAATTTGTAACGATAAAGTATATACAAAATTTTCAAGGGTTTTCTGTCTCGACATTTATACCAAAGTAAATTGTTAATCTCCCAGAACTAGCGATATTTCTTCAGTGCACTTTTAGCCTTTATTTAATTTTACATGTCTTACATTTTTATACTTCACAAAAGCTTTAAAGTTTAAATTGTTAATTTTATTTGTTTGTACTTTTCACCTGCCGTGCTAGACATAACGTCATAGCATTGCAGTATTTTTTTTTTCATCCCCCTGAAACTATTGAATCAATTGTACCGACAAGACATCTGAATCGTAAATTCATAGTTTGGGTTTAGATTCAGGAAGGTTTTAAACATTCCGTTGCCCTGAATATCCTTTCTTACATACACACTATTACGATAGTTCACGTGCTCTGTGTTGAAAATGTTAAATCACAATAGAAAAGTATGTGTTTTATAACATGGAAGAACTTTGAATTTCTATCTTCCTTTTTAATTTCCAAAGTAAAATACAAAATGTAAAATCGCTATCTTTAATGCAAATTTAATCCATAAAATGATTTAAAAACAGTTGCACTAAAAAAAAGTAGCTACAACGAAATTTGCCGCGACTTTTCTCCAAATATCTTATTAAGTAAATGTAAAAGGATGACATGGCATACACCAATGGAAAGCTAATTTTTTGCCGCTTCATGCCATGCATTACCAAAGGTTAAAGTTTTCAATTAACGTTCTATGTTATTTTAACATAAAATTTGAGTCGAAAACCTGGTTAACTGAACACCTGTATTTATTGTTATAATACCCTTGGGTCTATCGATTAACCAAAACACGTGGGTCGGGAGTTAATCTCGATTGCGAAGCAAAGAATTTATTATGTAATTACTTGACAAAGTGTCAACAAAAACTTTTAACCTGTAAACGAATTTATTTTAATAAAAGTAAATGGTAACTTGATATTGGTTCTGCAAATTTTATTTTCAGATTTACCTAAACTTTTTTATGTAAATTAGTAAACAAATAAAAACTTCTGTTTATTCATTGGCCACCCGAATAAACAACTAACAAGCACCCTATGTGCAAATAAGTAATCCATCGGCAATCCATTTGGTGTCTGTTCATTGGTTTCTTGTATTGCGTAAGTCATTCATCGAATTTCTTGAAAAAATTGAGTGAAATTAACTTGAAGGTATACGGGAAATATTTTTATTTGAACTTTGATTATTTCGGTAAATATACCAAGAGTAGCGGCAAAAAAATAGAAAATGATACATATATGTTTTATTAGGGTCTTATTTAAAACAAAACAAGCTGCGGCAAATTTCGTTGTGCGTACTTTAATAACCAAATACTGAATAATCAGAGTCGTCTTACATGTGTTTTTGTTTTTATATTAAGTTTGAATTATCATTATTATTATAATGATTTAACATATCGCTACTAAGTATCTTAATTTTGTTTTTGTTATAGATACCATCCAGTCATATTGCATAGTTTCACAGAATGCCAAATGTGCAGTTCAAGGCCAAAAAATCATTTTAGATTGCCCGATGCCTGCGAATAAAACTGTCTGGACGAAAGACAATGTCACTATATTAGCGGATTCGGAAATTAATCCCTGTATTGAAAACGCCTTAAACAAATATGGTGTAAGCAAAAACGATAACACTGGTGGACATAATTTGCAAATAAACAATGTTGACTACTCGGATGAAGGGAATTATACCTGTTATTCTAGTAATTCTACAGTGCATAATGAAGGATTCGTGTTCCTTGAAGTTGGTATGATTTTTTTGTCTCTGTTTTATTATTGGTAGACTGGAACATATATATGATCCACAAAAAATTTCACTTAATGGAAACATATATCGTTGCCCGAAATGTACCATTAATTTTAGCACAGAAAAGAATTATTTGCATTTAGGCCAGTATGATAGCATTTACATTTAGCATATGAAAAGAGATTTAAACGAATATTTTTCAAAAAGTGACAACAAAAGTCCAAGGCAATTAGAGGGTGAGGCCAAGTATGAGCTGAAAGTAGAAAATCATGAATCCTATTTTTCATTTCCTTTTTTATCAATATAGAACTGAAGCAGTGAACTTAAGGTTGTTTTAAAAATTGTTTGGTCTCTCATTCTAACTGTTAAACATTTTTTAACGTTTTTTTTACCTATTTAATATTTCAGGTATTGATGTAACTTGATAAAAAGTGTACTGGACTTGTTGTGGGATAGTGGCAACCTTTTACTAGAGCTAGTCTTTCCTACGATATTTTTGAATTACTTATTTACAGAACCCTTACCTCTTTCCTTTTTGAATTAAATTTATTTAAACATCTATCGAATATGCGTATTAGCGCCACACAAACTTTTTTATCATTTTGCGTTATAACGCTAATGTTTGTGTTACTTCGCAAATGTTTGCGTTATTCCGAAAAGTTTGTTTTCGGTATAAAGCAAAGTTTTGTTATTTAAAGTTTGTGTTATAATGCAAAGTTTATTTTAGATTGATGAAATAATGTGTTTGATTCAACAAATTCGAAATTCGAGTCGTGTACGGAGAGATTTTAATTTTTGGGCATGAATTAGCACAAAAGCAAAGGATGAATAGAAAATATATGGAATGAATGTATATATGAAAAAAAAACGCACACAATACATAGAAAATTCCAGTATATCCAGGGCAGGTCATGTACAAATATAAAAGCTTCAATAATTAAACTGGGTAATATGTCATATTTTTTGCTTTGTCAAGGTATAAGTATCTCATATGCACAAGATATTAGCGATTGAGATAATCTTTCGACAAGCCATTACATTAAAAAAAGACCACATAATATTGTTTGATAAAAAGACAGAATATTGCGTCCATCCAAATCAAATTTAAGGATTTAAAATAGTCTCACTACCTAAATACATCAGGTGCTCCGGAGGGGTTAGCTTGATCTGCTCCATGCGTGGCACCCGTCACACTGCCAGTGAAAAGTCCGGTTTTGTCACAGTCGGTGTTAGTCAGTCCGGTAACAAACTCTGGATCTACCCAAAGATATCTGTTCTCATTTGTGATATAAAAACATTGTAACGGTCAGTCAAATAGTGGTGACGACCATAAAACTTCTTTAGTCACAATTGCAACAATGACTGAACATACCTTTGATGTATAAGTTTTTCATGTTTTTGAGACAGTAATTTCGCTCTGTTGACAAAATTGCAGTACAAACTACGGGCACAGCAAAAGCGAATGAGTTGTAAAGATGAAACTTTAGTGAAAACGAAAATACAAGAATTTTAAGTGGTGTACTATAAAAGTGCAACGATTCTGTCTTTGCGTGCAGGTTATGTTCATGTTAACATGTTTTATTTTGAAGAGGGGACATATATGTAGGAGGACTGAAAAAAAATAGTCTAGATGGAAAGTGGGGGGTGCACGGAAAGTTATTTCAGTCCATGGCCTAGTAATGATGGTGTCCCTGGAACATGACGCTGGTAGCCAAGATGCCACAAAACAGCATCAAATAGTCCTGGCACCAACCATACATTGACAATACCACCTCGTAATAGATGGCTGTGCGTTGATACCGAATGAATCCAGAGACAATATTGTTTTAAGGAAACATGGCGGGCTTGGATCTTCGCTCGAAGAAGACCATCGCAGTGACGGTGAACAAATATATCATACGATCCATCCTCTAAAAGATGTTCCTGTGTGTAAGACCTTGCTTGTTTCAGCTGGTAAACTCCTAATGTAGATATTCCTCAATCAGGCTTGGAAACTCTGGTAATTCTGCATCAGAAATACTTTTTCAGACAACTCTTTTTGACGCCAGTTTTATTCACGACATGTTTTTGAAGTTTTTTATACGTTTTAGACAAAAATCGCATTTTTGCTTCAACGATTTGATCATCCGGGATTCTTTATACAAATGTGTTCTTAAGTTGTTGTAAATGACACAGACGATGCGAACATAATATCCGACGTATTACTGGCTATTTGGCATAACGCGATCCAATGTCTTCCAACGTTTCATCCGACAATTAGCAGATTCAACGACCCGTCTCCTTTTAGCAACAAGACATGTGTGATTTGCCTCCTCTGTCGTATGTTGTTTCTGGCCTTTACGTGGAAAATCTAGCATTTCATTCTTTAAGCCTAACGAATCAAAAAACGTCAAACGGTCTCTAAATCCTCTGTCTACTACAAAAAGGTCGTCTTCCTGAAACAAATCCCGTAGCTCTTCCACATTACTTTCAAGCATATCCTTCAGAGTTGGTGCTTCGTTATTCTTTCCATCTGCAAGGTACGGGTCAAGGACAACTAAGATGTAACCATCAGTTCAAACTACCATCATTGGTTTAACAATGTTTTAACAGTGTTTATGGCCAGTGGAAGCATGTCTTTGGAAGCTGCAGTACCCATTTTTCCCGATGTAAATGTATGTACAATCAAGAACAAGAACAGCAACAGGTTAACCATCAGCCAGAAGTTCTTGAACAAATGGCCTTCTGTGATGTGCTATGAAGTCTTCCCTGGACATGTGTTTGAAGCCTAAATAGTTCGGTATGAAATCCTTCATCAATGCCTCCCTTGCACTCTGGATGGATTTGGAGACTATGTTTTTATCCTTGATCTGGAACATCCTGCTGAGAACGTTAAGGGAGTAGCCAGTTCTAAGCTTGACCAGAAGAAGAGCAAGACAGGTCCGTAGTGATCGGTTAGAAGTATTACAAAGGAAAGAAAGCGAAGCTACTAATGAACCAAGCTGATCTCAAGTTATGCCTGTAAGATTATAATAATCGTCTTCAGAAAACGCAGTTATATCTTTGAAATGAACACCGGATGAATTGGTATGACATTTCATTCTCACATCATTTAACATTATGGTTATATCTGTCCTGTCGAAGCTGCAAAAATCAGATACAGGGTTAAGCTTGTCCAATATTTTCGGGTCCACGGTTTATCCTCTAAGATGTCGTCGACAGGATCTAGCACCAGTATTCCGACATCTACAAAAAATTTGTTCTGATCTCTCTTCTAATTACAACTAAGTCTTTCGTAGATGAACCAAACTGGCATTTATTATGAGACAGGCTCGTTCTGGGCTCTGCTAGCTTGATCCGCTTCAGAGTTTGGAATTTTCCTGATGTTGATGGGGCATCATCTTCATTCGTGGTATTATCGTTCTCCTAGGGGTCTTTCCTTTTATTTCCCTTGTCCAGCACATCACAGATAGATCGCTTTAAAGTTTTTTGTACCCTTTCATCCTTATAAATTTTGACACGGCAAGTATTGCAGATGACTTTGGATGGTAGTACATTGCCTTTGCAGTTCAAAATATGTGCCTGTAGATCCTTTTTTTACATCTGCCAATTTACGACTGTGTTCTCTTAAATACTTATCACATAATACATACTTCAATGGTGATTTATTATCCATACTTTGTGTTGTGGGTATTTACTCTATTCAGGTCTGCGTTACATTGTCAGCAGGGCTGAGGCAACTATGGCCGGGACTTCTTCCATCCGGCTTGCCAGTTCTCCATAGAGTCCAATTATACTTTCAACAGCTCCTTCCACCAATCGAAAAGACAGCTTCTGTATGTGTACGACATAGTGAGACTCTGCTTCTTCCTAAAAGGATTTTTTGGAAGTGTTCCCCTGGCATCTTGTTGGCTAGGCAAGTGCCGCAGTTCACAGAAGTCAGTTTTAAACCAAAGAAATGTGTTGGTTAGTAAGTCCCGTATGAAAATGTTCACCTCAACATCCAGATTACAAACTTCATCTCCATCCCTTTGCCAGCTATACGGGGAGGTTATAGGCGCTTCTCTGACATGTTGGGCGGAGGAATCCCATTCTGGAACCATGAAAATAGTTATAGGCCGGTAACAAATATGAAAGTTTCAATAAATAGATGATATTTTATATATGAATAAAAATTGCCTCAAAATATGTAAAAAAAAAACACATTAACAATCACTTAAAATAGCGTCATCAATAATAACCTACACTTGAATACTAATATTAGCACCAAAAAAGGCTATACAAAGATCCACCAACTGATTTTATAAATATAAATTTTACCGTGAACAAAACAGTACTTATTTCATATCATCAGTATCAGAGCTGTACGCCGGTATCTGTAATGCTGCAAACATGGTTCATTTGTGGTTTTGAAATTTGATCAAGTGCAATTTAAAGTAAATGTGGAAACAGTTAAAGGGAAAATTCGCGATTTTTTATATGTTGGCTTATTTTGTTCCTTGTAATGAAATAAGCATATATTTCAAGTTTTATTTAAAAATTCGAAAAAATAAAGAAGTTATTAAAAAATTTCTGTAATATATTTTGACTGTACTTGTAGGTTCTGACGTCAAAACCTACTACTGAATCATGGGAAATATCTTTAAAAGTCTGCATCGATACAGATCAGTTTACGTGATTTAAATCGCACAGATGATTTTTGATGTGGCCAATTATCAAAAAATAAAAAGGATGTAAATAAACCCCAAAGGAATTTAAATAAAAAATACCTTTGTCTTTATGAATTTATACGATTGAAATGATTTAATTGAAAGCGCAAATCCTAATTTTGTATATTAAAAGATGCATTATATCATTTTGATATACTTAGCTATTTATATTACATAAAAGTTTTTTATTTTCTCCTTTTTCTAACTGTTGCGTTATTCTTCAATATCAATCGTTCAATGATTAATTTTTGACATTGACAAGCGGCAAGCAATCTTTGATGTCCATGATCTCTCGCACACAGGTGACACAGATTTTAACACCTGTGACCCCTCAGGTGTTGCGTAATAATTTCTAAGCCAATTGCAAATCTTTACATGATTACCTGTACCGATGATTGACGGAAATTACATCAATAGAAACAATATACTGAGGCTATAATTGCACAAGGG
>MJUU01059467.1:15408-26716 GCA_002080025.1 Modiolus philippinarum | reverse complement strand
CATTCAAAGGGAAAAAATACATGTATATACATAGACATCATTCACATTGTCGCATAAACTTGAATATACATATAAGATTGGTGAGCCCAAGAGTCGTATAAAAAAATAATTTGCTCAGACTTTTATTTACTATTGGTTTTAGGCACCTAATCTCTATTTCATTTAAAAATGCTTTTTATCTTGAATGATTTCTCATTACTAAATCTGTAATATTGTAAAATTTTGTAAAAGATCTCAGAAAATTTACATCTACACAAAACCGACAAAAATATTTCTTGCTTATTACCAGACACGGAATACATATCTAAAATATGAGAATAGTTTGTTTTTTATGCATAAACCCGTATTCTACCACCCCTGGTTAACAAATACTGTTATTTTGTGTTTTTGTACTTCCAAACATGCAAATTGTATTATTTATTTATTATATATATTTATCTACTCTGCAACTAAGCTTAGTTCACGACAATAAAGATATTCATATTCATATTCATTAACAAATTTGTGCGAATTAGTTGGTCAACTTGAAATATCGCGTTTGTAAAGTCGCAGAAAGAAAAAAATATGAGAAATACAAAAAATGCTTTAAAAATGTAAGGGCAGAGACATGTAATTATATGTCTCTGGTAAGGGATACAAGATAGAGAACGTGTTAATGATATAAACCATAAGAAAGTAATGTTTTTCTGTGAAATACATGGCATGTACTAATGATAGTGTACTAAGCACTGCTCGCTATAGTTGAAAAGTATTTGGGCTGTCATCACAACATTTAGATAAATTGGCAAAGTTTGTGCCTTTCCTGGATACATCTATTTCCTTTTGGGATTCAAAACTAGAGATTTTTTTTCCTTCTTTTTTTTTTAATTGCATGCCTCCGAGATTAGGTAACATTGATGGATAATCATGATATATTACTTCGCTTATGAATCGGAATTTATCCGACTGTATGCAAGTTTTGTGTATTAGTGTTTGGATGGACCAGAGTATAAACCACGCTAATACTTCCTGTCATGGCCACAGGTAAGTACATGTTTGTTGATTAGGGGCAATAAACAGGTTTGTTGTTTTGTTGGACAACAATCTGTCAAAAATTTACCTGTCGGTGTGTCTTATTATCCCGGCTAATATTATTTCAATTATTTGTAGAGCAGTCTGCTCGTCAGAACATAGATTTATTATATCCATGGTCAGAATTTCGCATTGCACCTTTTTTGATATTTTCAAACATTTTTTTTAAATAAAATGTTGGTTTTGTACCTGGATGTGATCAAAATATTTGAACAAAACCAGGAAAAGTATATAATACGCTTTTATCATACAATCATTTAGGTAGACAACCGTCTGCTTCATATTGATAAAGAATGTACATGATGGCAACGGTAGGTCACCGTTATTTGGTATCTCTAAGGTCATTAGACATATCTTGATAATTTTTATCGAAAGGATGGCAAAATGGCGACCCGCACAACGAAGTCAATCTCATCGAAATATCGATCTCATGCACTTATCCTTTGGAATAAAACATTAATATAGATGTATACTGGTTTATTTATACAAATGGAAAATAATATCAAATTTTGATTTTTTTCGCGAATTTTCCCTTTAAGATCCTGACACAGTAACTAGATGAACGCATTAAGTAGCTTGACGCAGTTATTAGCTGGACACAAACTAAGGAACAAAAAATATCTCTTTTGATCCCTGGACACTCCGAAACTGTAACAGTTCTGTTGAATCTGATGACATACTACTGACAGCATACATCATGGTGAATTCATATAAAGCAATCCCATCGAAATCCGAATAAAAATGATTTTAATTTAACATATTTTCAAAAATGCAATTTCGGCCCATTGGACCTTTATAGTGTGGAACGGTAAGAGATACGCCGATTCCGATGACAATCTACCAAGAGCTTGTAACAAAAGGAATCTAAAAAAAAAATCCCATCGAAATCCAATTAAAAAACAAGATCATAAATATTTTGAAAAATTACAATTTTGGAAGTCGTAAGAGATGCGAAAACTCCGTTAACATACTGCTGACAGCTTACAACAGAGGCTTGTTTAGGGTATATTGGGATACGGGATATTTGCCACTTTTGTTAATGGGATATGGGATGTTTGAGACAAAAAGTAGTGGGATATGGGATATTTTGACTATAGAAAACGGGATATTTCAATAATTAAAGGGATATCTTCAATTTTCAAAGGGATATTTTGGAAATTTCCTTTTCACTGAAAATAACCCCATCATAATCCTGCGAATAATAAAAATTCAACAGCCAAGTATGTGAAAACACTCAATTTTACCCTTTTTATCCCTTTTTCGAAAAACGGGAGAGCTCATAAAACCAAAAACCTGTCCCAGTTTTTCTTCTGTGCCAAGGAACATTGTGTTTAAATTTCATAAGGATTGGTCAAATTGACCAAAGACAAAAGTGTCTACAGACGACAAAGACGACGACGACGACAATGCCATACCATTATACGGCCTGAAAAATTTTGCGGTCGTATAAAAATATCAAAAGAAACAATTATTCATTTGAACAGAGGTTTTGTAATGAAAAAAATGTTCTCTTTCCAACTTAGGACAAAGAGCGATAACCCGTTTTACCATTTTTGGCAAACTGTTTATGATATGAATTGATTACAACTTAAGAAATAACCGCATTTTGTTTTTTAAATAACTTGGTTGCATTGATACTTTTTTATTTATACGCCTAATTCATAAACGAGTAATATTCGTTAGTTTTTACTATTACGGTAAGGCATTTGTTGTTGAAATAACTAAATACCGAAAATTATGGCACTTTTCATGTTTTTAACATGACCTGCAGGTTGACCCAGGTTGAATCTTTGCATGAATGATACCCTATTTTTAATGCATTAATGATGTAAATATGAAGCTTGGGTCCAAATGCAGGTCATAGTTAAATTTGATTTGGAACGTGATCCATTGGAAGTCTTTTCCCATAGTCCCAATGCTTATTATCCTTCATAGGGTTGTAAAAGAACATTTTCTCAAGATTTTCTCAAATATTTGTCAAAAGATCAAATTATTAGTTTATATTCTAAATAACAGGATTAGCATGCTTTATAAAAACAAAAGAATCGCTGGGTTTCCTTGAAGAAAATATTTTTGAGATTCCCTTGGGCCGATTAAGCATCTCATCGCAACCCATCCTTTCGTAGTAAAATAAGGTTTTAAGATATGTGTACGTTTAATATTCAACTCATAAAAATATAACAAGCTAATGTTAGAGCATCCGGTCACATTTCTCTGCGTTTTTAAAATCTATTTTGTTTGACTTGAACATTTCAACCAAGCGAGTAAGAGGCACGAATGAGAGACCTGAAACTCTGCGCATCGTGTAATGTCTTGTCCCGCTGCTGAATATTTGGGTACAAATTGTTCCACACTTCGTAATTTATTAGAGGAACCAATTTCTTGTAGTTTTCTGGTACCTTGATTTCATCAACATATTTTGAAATGTCAGCTTTTTTCGTACAACCTGACTTTATAAATGTTACCATTACTTATGACATAGATGATCAAAACTTCAAGCATAGAAAAACCTTCATTGTGAATATCTAATATGTTTTCGGCATCATTTAGCTGTGAAAACATGTTACAAATTTCATTTTTATTATCATTATACACGTAGTTACCATTGTTAGCATTTGAATATCCATCATCATATGTGCAATTTCAATGGCAAAACCTACATTTTCAGCCTGTGCACCGCCGGAAGTAGACGTATTAGGTGCGTTTGTTTGATTTCATTGCTGAACCTTTGCCCTTTTTCCACTGGACCCCTTTTCGGAGTTCTTTACGTAGTATTTGGTCAAAATTCTGATCCTGGAAAGAATCTTTAATTACTAGTTTCAAAGCTCTGTACTTAGCTAGTTTTTGCTTTCTATTTAGATCATATTTGCTTATTTGTTCTCCATCAGCATTAAACGTCTTTGAATTTATGATCAACCAAATGTTTAGATTTTATTTACTTATGAGACATAAGTTTTCGAAATGACCATATTCAGAAATAAAATTGCAATAACTTCGGTATTTTATTATTTCTTCTCGGAAACAGGTTGAGATAATGCGTCTAAATCAGAATCGGAGGAAAATAGTTTCAATTCTTTTCCAACAGGCTCTCGTCGCCGATTCAGACATAGAAGAATCCGACTGATTCTAGATCATTTAACAAATTTTCTTGTCCATTTTTTATATCTTGAAAAAGTACTAAACTCGTAGCACTGTAAGTATTAAACGTGTAACACTACATACAATATGTAGCTTTAACACAAAACACAGGACAATGGTTTGCCGGCTTTTAGTATTATTGGGTGTGAAATTATAGATCTTTTTTAAAGAAAGGCAACACGTGGTATATGAATCATACCTTATTCCAATTGAAACCTGAGTTCAGACCGTAGGCTAAGTAAGCAGATACCGTCTTGGTTGCTGTTGACAATACAATTTTTTTTTAACAAATCCATTCTAAGGAGAACAATTCATTGACTTTTGTTTTCGTATACACTCAATGAAAACTGTTGCTGCTGCTTGAAAATAATTTTTTTTCTCGACAAGACAAAGCTTGCTTATTATTTGTATTCGTGCTTTGATAGTGTCACGATAATAATGGATATGTAAAATTACTTTGTTTTTTTTTACTTTTGTTCTTTTCCTTTTCTCGCTAGTCGATAACGACTCATATTTAAATTGCCTAATTGAATTTCGAATAAATATTAAGAATAGTTTTGTTTTGTAATACTTATATAATATTGACTTTATTGAAACTTGCGAAATATAAATTTTACAAAATTTTGTTTAAAAATAAGGAGTATCTGTCCTTAGCTGAGTTTTGGCTTTTCTGTTTAAATCCTTTTGTTTTTTTTCTATTAGCTTCTACACGTTTTTGGATTATGGACTTCCAAGAGTTTTGGTTTGACTGCACTGATGAGACATAAGTTGTCGAAATGCGCATGTGTAGAAAATAAATTAACAGTAACTTCGGTATTCTGTTAATGTTACTAATACTTATCAATAAACTAGAAAAACTGTGAGCAGAGCTCACTAATATATACCCCTGCTCCACTCCAAAAAAAATCAAATCAAAATTTTAAATCAATGGTGCACAATGGCAATGTGTACTGAACATTCTGTGAAAGTTTCATTGGATTTCATGGATTTCACCTCGTAGTCTAGGAGGAGCCATAAAGTGAGTACCTTTTTGGTGGCCGGAATAACGAACGAACGGACGGACGGACGACAAACGAACTAACATCATGATCACTATATACCGCCCTCTAAAGCGGGGGTATAATATATATATTTCAAAAATGTGATGGAATCAGCATCTACAAAATGTTAATTTGCTTTCAGAACTTTTTGATTAGGATATAAAGAGTAAATTTTTTTTCAAATTCAAATTGTGTGCATCGTTTCCTTTTATTTGAATATCTAATTTCTAAAGCTTTAAGACAGTTTTAGAAATGCTATTGAAATCCAATCTTACCAGCAAGTTTGTCTGATTCTGCTGCACTGAATAACCTCACTACTTCTTTACCTGGATTTTATTAATGGATTTTCATCGAAACACGTATTGTATCTTCCTGTTAATTGATATCTTTTATCATATATGCTTTATATTGATTTACAATCTATAATCATGATAAAAAATAATTTAAAATACAACCTTTAGAAATTGTGGAAAAATTCCCTGATAATCAAAAAGAGAATTTGTAAGATCCAAAAGAGAATGTGATCTGTCTTGGATAAAAAAAACTACTGACAGCTTATCCACTAGGTTTAAATGACAACATCATGGGTCAGAGAAACATTTCTCAGTGCGCTTCTATTGAAATCATTGGCATTTCTTCTCCGAAATTACGCCATCGCAGGTCACATACAAATGTAGTCGAAGAGTGAACTATAATATTAAATATTAAAGATCTATATACTGTTTTCAAAAAACAATGGGCGGCATGGCTTGTTCACTCAACTTTGTTCAATTCCTGTAACACAACTTTATAAAATCTCTTTGGGGTGTGATACTATGTCTGTAAATAGTCCGCTCTTTGAATGTTCGAAAATTATTGATGCCTCCTGCTTTCATAGACTTTATCCGAGAATAGACAAGCCAGATGAACATCTAAAACAATTTTTGAAAATTAAATATATTAAAAAGGGAATTGACCTTATTGATATTGCAGGCATTTTTCGAGACCCGGATATTCAAAACCTTGTACCCGTCTATTTGACAACCATGACATTATCAATGAAGGGATATGGAGTAAATGCAAACCGACAAAATCTCTACAAATACTTTGTTAAACCAAGCGATGGAACAACGCTTTTATTGTTGTCCTTTATCTTGAAGTCACCATGAGGCATTCAATAATGAGCATTTCTCATACCTCATAGCAAGTTCAAGACGGCCCCATGTCTTTTTTCCTTTGATCCATGTATGCCGGATCGTCATCAAACATAAACTTAACTGGCAAAGTGTTCCTACAATCGCTGTCATCCATTTCCCGACAAAAAGACTAGTAGAAGACGATCACAACATTTAAACAACCACATGTACAGGGCACTCATCGAGCCAATTGTAAGAACACTTGGCATAATAAAGTCATGAGATGTGGGCACAATAAACAGGTGGTCAGAAAAAAAATTTTAAATTACAAAAAAAAAATTAAAAAGCCAAAATGTAAAAGAATGATAGTGCATCCATATGAGAAATTCTCTCAAGAACAAGTAAATAATAACTGAAATGCATATAGACATGCCTGTCATTTCCTTTTCTTATAAAAAAACCTACTAGAAACTTTCAATTACTCTTCTATTACCTGAGATGCTGATTTCGAGAAGAACTAACCTAGCAGCTAAGAATGCTCCGCGTCACCATATCGCTATGACCCTTGCAGACATATATTAACGGGGAATCTTAACATCATTGAAGATAAAGAAGTTCTTTCAAAAGGGCCTAAATATCGCCCACCGTCTAATATATACTGGCAAGCTTGTTTTGATATAATTAAAGACGCAGTTACCAATTACTGTAAAAAATTGTGCAAACGAGAAAGTGCAGACAAACATGCTCTAAATTTGTTTGAAGATAAAAGTATAACAAAGGTCACCAACAGAATAGATTTTTATAAAGATAATTATATTGAGTCACCTCATAAGCTGTCTTTAAAATGAATTAAGTCAAAATTGAAGGATCTTGGTTAAAAAATTGTGTTTATACCTGTTGGCAAGGCTTCCAACAACGTTGCTTTCATTTGAAAGAAATATTATATCGATGTCCAACAATACAAAGTGGACAAGTCAACAACTTTCAGACGTACCAGTTGGGACGAAAAAAAAACGTTAACCCAACAACATTATAAGGATACAGAAATGCTTAAAGTTCTACCTAAAGATAACACCTTGCCTACCATTTACTGGATTCCTAAGCTTCGCAAAAATCCCTTCAAACATTGTTTTATTTCGGCATCTAGTACGTCTTCTACTACTAATTTATCCATCCATTTAACTAGTTCACTTACAAGGTACTTGTATAAAGGAGTTGGTTATTAAATACTGTGAAAAACTCTCTGGTGTAAACTACTTTTGGAGTGTAAATAGTTCAATTGAAGTTTAAGATAAACTACAATCTTTTCAAAGATCAGTCTCATCATTCTACACTTTATACTACCCTACCACATAAATTAATTTAATCAAAATTGGGACAACTTATTAAATGGTCTTTTAAATTTTCTGGTGGCTCCAGTTCATTTTTTCTAACAAAAAGCAAGGATTATTCCCCTTATATTAAATACAATAATTATTGTTCCTGGACATGTGATGATATGATTAATGCACCCAGTCTCTTGTTGAACAAGGGTTTTTATCGTTTTGGCAACACTATTTATCAACAGGTCATAGGTGTTTACATGGGTACAATTTGTGCACCTCTCATTGCAGATCTTTTTCTGTTCTGTTACGAACGAGACTTCATGAAAAAACTTCAAAATGGAACTATACAAAACAGTGATAATCTTATTTCTATTTTCAATTATAACAGCAGGTATATTGACGATATCCTTACTATTGACTGTCCCCAGTTTTTAGTTTTAGATCATCTAGACATTATTTACCCACAAGAACTGAAATTAAATAAAGCTAACAATGATTCCAAAAACTGCCCTTTTCTTGGTGTAACTATCTTTATTAAGGCTGATTAAAAAACTAAAATATATGATAAAAGGGATGATTTAAAATTCACTATAACTAATTTCTCTTTTCTTGACAGCGACATTCCTCAAGCTCCATCATACGGGTGTACATGTAATACGATCCGGACGTGTTTGTTCTATTCTTGACGATTTTAATGAACGTAACCTTACTATCACAGCGAAACTTTTACCCATAAACCGGTTTAACCCTACCACTGGTTTTTTGCTAGTGCCGGTGTCACATACTATATTTTCCCCCTACTCATTCTTACCCCCGGAAAGATGAGTATATACTGGTCTTTCCGCCCGGAAAAATCAGTATATACTCATTTTTCTCCCCTAAATTTGAGGGGAGAAAATTGAGTCTAACTGGATTTTCCCCCTTTTTTCGAATTCATACTGGAATTTCCCCCTTGACTACATTGTATATACTAAATATATGCACTGCATATGCAAAAATAATGTAAACATTATTATAAAACATATAACGTGTAATAACCACAAGCCCATAATCGGAAAATAAACGTTCGACCAATTTTCGGAAATTCTTATATAGATAAATATGGTTAAATAGATTCTTTGATTAATATGAGGGTAATGATTGTTAATTATCGGAGAAGGACATTTCCGAAAAATGGTGGACGTTTCCAAAAATATTTTTTCCTTTTTTTGTAAACATCTACAATGAGTGTAGAATTTCCTGCACATCATACAATCAACCGGTGAACATCACAAGAAAAACTCAAATAAAAGACAAAAACAAACGCAAGAAACCATAGGAACCCGGGACAGTTGGACTTCAACGGGTACCCACACTAGCAAAAGCCAGCTGTACTTTCAAGTAATTTTAGAGGCTTTTACATACTAATAAAACCCAATACAGGTAAATTTCTAAATACAAGACCACTATATTGAGCAAGAAAGGGATGAAAGAAAGCCTTATTTTGAAAGTTTACCTGTAAAATAAATTTTCGGAAAAGGTATGTCAAGTTTTTCGGAAATGACCACTCAAGTATTTTTAATTTTTTTCGGAAATGTCCTGCGCCCGTTAATTATATCAACCTACATGGTGCTCTCGTTGAGGTCCGCGCTATGAAAGAACTATATTGTGAAACCGGTTTTTATAAAAGTTTTAAGTTTAAAGTATGACCCCTTTAGATGGCCACATTGGATGTAAACTAGACCTGACAGATAGCACTTTTGTACCTGTATTTCGTTCTCGTTTGCCAAGTAATTTCAGAAGAACTTAGAATGGTTATTAAATGGTGTCTTATGTACCTTTGCTTGATTGCAACTGATTGGATTTATGAGTAGAAGCCGACTTTATAAAGCCAGTTATCTCTATTCCATTTTTTCAAGGGGAAATTTCGGATCAAATCTAATCCCTTCTAATTTTATATAGCCAGTTATCTCTATGCCGTTTTTTCAAGGGGAAATTTCGGATCAAATCTTATCCCTTCCGGGATAATAGGAATGGTTCACTTCTCCTCCCTCAACTTCAGAGGAACATTGATATTTCTGTTTTGGCAAATACTGATATACGTGTCCGTTATCAATAAGGCGTCATCTATCTTACCAATGGCGTTTCCGACATTTTAAACATCATATTTTCCATTTTGAGAAACTATTTCTCTGTTAAGGAGATGGGTATTGACACTTCATCTGGCAATCCTACTTATTCCCCAACTACATTATCAAGGGACGAGATAATCACAAATCACACTTCTGTGTTAGCATCATTCGGTATCAAAGTTGATGAGAATAACAGTTATCTTCCTTATATTTACTGGGTGCCTAAGCTTCACAAGAATCCATTCAAACAGAGATTCATTGCAGGATCTGCCAGATGCACCACTAAGCCCCTATCCAAACTCCTTACCACTTTACTGACTGCAGTTAGAGATGGTCCAAAAAGCTACTGCAAAAAGCCTATTCCACGAGCGGCGTGAATCAGATGTGGATTCTTAAAAATTCCAAAGATCTCCTTGAACAGCTCTCCTCAAACAGTCTAGCATACTGCAATAGCATTCAAACTTTTGATTTTTCTACCCTTTATACAACTCTTCCCCATAATAAACTTAAAACAGAAATTTCCGATCTGATACATCAATGTTTCTTTACCAAAAACGGAGAACGCAGGTATTCCTATCTGGTAATAGGAAAAGATAAAACATATTTTGTAAAGAACCTCACTGAGTCAAACAAGAAATACAGTGAAAATTACGTATGATGCTTGAATTTTTGATCGAGAACATTTTTGTTGAATGTGGAGGCCGTATTTTTCAACAGACAACAGGGATTCCTATGGGAACAAATTGTGCGCCACTTTTAGCTGACCTTTTCCTTTTTTCGTATGAAGCAAAGTTTTTACAAGGGCTGATACAACAGAAACAAAAACAGCTAGCCCAGACTTTTAATTTCAGCTTCAGATATATAGACGATGTACTTTCTCTTAATAACCCAAGATTTAAAGAATATTTACATCGTATCTACCCCAGTGAACTTGAAATTAAAGAGACAACCGATACCCCCGATTCTGCTTCATACCTTGACCTTTTGTTGTAAATTGACGAACATGGACGTCTGAAATCTAGATTATATGACAAACGTGATGATTTTGACTTTCCAGTTGTGAATTTTCCCTTTCTCTGCAGCAATATACCTGCATCCCCAGCATATGGAGTATATATTTCACAATTTATTCGTTATTGTAGAGCGTGCAGTACATACAGTGACTTTGTGGAAAGAGTAAAAGCACTGTCACAAAAACTGCTGAGTCAGGGATATGTTCAGCCTTTGTTACTTTCGTCCCTTCAGAAATTCTATGGCCGTCACCACGACATCATAGATAGATATGAAATGTCAGTGTCACAAATAAAAACTGACATTTTCAGCTAGATTCGCGTCTTCCCTGATTTGACATTACCGGTTTCGACTTTACCCTGGATTGACCCACTGACAGTGTGACGGGTGCTGTGCACAGAGCAGGACATGCTTACCCTTCCGGGGCACCTGATGTCACTCTTGTTTATTGAGAGTTCACACTGTTAGTGCTTTAGTTTTTTGTGTTGTATATGTAA
>MJUU01059467.1:0-15295 GCA_002080025.1 Modiolus philippinarum | reverse complement strand
ACTACGATTTAAAAAACAAGAAAAAAGAAAAAAGACAGAAAGAAAAAAGGACACTTGAAATATAACTTTTATAAAACGACAAAAACTAAATACAAATTGATTAAAGTCATTCCATTCGGCTTTCCTTTTTAGATCCTATTTGGAATTTGGTATTTCCCTTGACTAAAAGAAAGTTTAAAATTTTCACATTTCTAAAATTTTGACGCTTTTCTCATCCTGTGAAAATATATATAAGGGCCCAATGTTAAAAAACCTTAAGAGATTCCAACTGATTTTTCTATTTGTCTAATGGACTTTGGCTCTTGACAACTCTGTTGGGTAATTTTGTTTTTACCTCCATGTAACGATATGAATAGTGGGACCTGTTTTGGGGTGATATCGATTTCTTACTAAACCCCCAGTTGGGGATGCGATTTTGTGTTCCAATTCTAACTCCGTTTCGGTTCTTACAATATACCCTTCAATCTAATTGTTTTTAAACCCTGCAAAAACAAACTTTCTCAAATCCGGCAGAGATGAACACGATTCTGAGTACATTGATATTTTTTATATGCAGCTGATTTAAATACTTGGTACAGAAAAAAATTTTCTGTTAGCCCTTACACCACATTCATATTTATTTGCAGATCAGATACTGTTGGACTGATTTTTAGAAGTATATATGTCCCCTTGTTATACCCTCGCTTTAGCGGGCGGTATAAAGTGATCATGTTGGCAGTTCCTCCGTTCGTCTGTTCGTCTGTCCTTTCGCTACTCCGTCCACAATAGGCGTACAACTCCTCTTAGACCACTTGGTAAAATACAATGAAACTTTCACAGAATTGAGCACCAACAATTTGAAAATGTGATATAACTTGATATTTTTTTCTTGAGTAAAATGGGGAGCAAGGGGCTATACGTTAGTGAACTTTGCTCACAGTTTTTCTAGTCTTTAGCATGCTTTCTTTGCTAATCTTTTTGTCCATTTGAGTAAACTTGTTCTCTTCTATCTTGCTTTCATTGAAGTGTTTCCTTATTAGAAGAAAGATGAAGTCGTCGTCGTTACCTTAACTGCAATTTGCAAAGTTCCTCTTCATAAAGGGGAAGTTCTAGTATAGGGGAAAAACAAGATTTTCCGTAGGGGGACACTTCAGTATATACTCATTTTTCCCCGGGGGAAAATCCAGTATATACTAGATTTTCCGGGGGGAAATCTGAGTATATACATATTTTTCCGGGGGGAAATCCTGGTATGGGGGAAAGACTAGTATGTAACACCGGTTCCAAGTCCGGCTGTCCCGAGTTCCTATCGTTTTTTTCGTATGTCTTTT
This sequence comes from Modiolus philippinarum, assembly GCA_002080025.1. Classification (NCBI taxonomy): domain Eukaryota; kingdom Metazoa; phylum Mollusca; class Bivalvia; order Mytilida; family Modiolidae; genus Modiolus; species Modiolus philippinarum. The sequence goes on along the minus strand of MJUU01059467.1, from coordinate 13,985 downwards.
TTCTTATTTGTGTTTTTCCTGTTGTGGATTGTGGCATGTAATTATAACTTTCGGCCATGGTAGGTGTTTCCTGTTGTCCCTTTTATTTCATTGCAGATTTCATAAGTTGTTGAATACCTTTAAGAAGTTTTATAACAGATATGAATATTTAATATTTAAATATGGCGTTACTCACAAACAGCTTATTACTTAGAGCATTTCTAATCTTCGTTTTGAGGTAATGTTGTTTAAAAATACCAGAAACTGATTAAAAATCCAGAAAAGCTATGACGTATCTTACAATGTACATTCTTTATGCAATAGGGGATATTGACAAGATAATCTGCTTGCATCCGTTAAATTAGCTTTGAGATCTAGTGACCTGAACATTTTACATAATTACTGGCCTCTTATTGATACTGCCGATGTCTATTGAAATATATGATGATTCTTGACCAAATCCTACTGGAAATTTTGAGTTTGATTTTTCTTCCGTGGTGCGACAGTGTTTTACCAACAGACTATGCTCTTTTAGCTAGCCGACAGATTAGTGGCGAGCACCCCTTGACCCATCTTTCAAAATTACGTATATTCTCTCCTTTCAAGATTGTGGTTATGGAGTTAGTAGTCTATCTGTATTGGGTTTTATTCGTATGTATATTAAACTATAGGGAAACGGGACAGATAAAGGGGTGGTTTGGGTATCCATAAACCGGTTTATGGATTTCCTATGTTTGGGTTCTAGTGCTGCTGATGAGGAGTTTATTTCCGAAATGGCTATACAGCTCATTAAAGTTATTGCATTTGGAGTTAACATATGTGTTATGGACTCATGTTCATATACTCCAAATCCTTTCGTAAAATATTTAACCCTACCGCAGGCTTTTGCTAGTGCCGGTACCAAGTCCGGCTGTCTCGAATTCCTATCGTTGTTTACGTTTGTCTTTTGTCTTATTTTTGTTTTTCCTCTGTTGTTCCCTAGCAGATTGTGGCATGTAATTATAATTTTCAGCCATGTTGGTTGTTTCCTGTTGTCCCTTTTATTTCATTTATTGCAACCGTTATCAAGCTCTCTCCGCATCACATAAACTTAATCAGTTTTTGTTCAGTTATTAAGAATGACAAAACAGAAGCTCGAATTAAGCATTAAATTGACACTATTGTGTTTTAATTTTGTGATATCTTGTTAGAAACCAAGTATTTCTAACATGTCGTTAACGTATGAATTTACTCTTATCATAAGTGTATAATTACCTATCCGTGGTTGGGTCATGCATGATTATTTTGAGCTCACCAAATAGTAATATCAGATACCACATATCATTTGATTTTTATACCCACTGACAGTGTGAAGGGTGCTGTATACAGAGCAGGACATGCTTACCCTTCCGGAGCACCTGATGCCACTCTTGTTTATTGAGAGTTCACACTGTTAGTGCTTTAGTTTTGTGTGTTGTATATGTAATGTTCGTCTGTTTTGTGGGCATGTGGTGTCTTTGGTCTTCTGTCGTTCTTGCTTTTGCCTTGTCTCTGGACTTTGATTTGAGTAATCTTGTGCTTTGTTCCTTCGGTATTCTACTGCCGTTCTAATGTTGCTTGACAGCAACAATATAGAAAATGAACTCCTGAGAAATGTGCATTTTCTTTTTAAACAAATAGCCTTTCCTACTATGCATTGGCTTCCTTAACTTCACAACAATTTATCTTGCCGAACTCACTTTAATAATCCAATAGCATCAGTGATCATACCCCTTTACTTGATCTTGAAATATCGATAAATCAAGGGAAGTAAAACACTCAAGTTTATGATAAAAGGGATGATTTCTCTTTCCCTTTTGTTAATTTTCCCCATCTCGACGGCAATGTCCCGTTAGCCCCTTCTTACGGGGTCTTCATTTCTCAACTTGTTCGATATGCACAAGTCTGTAGTGATGCTTCGGACTTCAGCCACCGAAATCTTTGTATGAAAAACTTTTGCATCAAGGGTTTAGATATCATAAATTAATAAAACATTCTCTTAATTTTAATTATAAATACATTGACTTATTAAATTTGGTTCTGCATGCAGGACTGTTATACAACAGGGCATTTCACATCCAAACTTCTGTGGAAATATCACTTAAAAGCGTATCCCTCTATCGTAGTTTTGTCCTTAGCTATATTTAATATTACTAATTATACAGATTTCGTTTGGTTTTATGCATTTTAAACATTTTTGAAATTATGGATTTTCTTTGTTTGGGTTCTAGTGCTGCTGATGAGGAATTAATTTCCGTGATACAGCTCATTAAAATTAATGCAGTTGGCGTTAACATATGTGTTATGGTCTCATGTTCATTTACTCCATATCTTTTCGTAAAAAAATATAAATTCAAAAATTTTCCTTCCAAACTTATTGATACGTTAAAAAACTTATTAATAAAGGATATAAATACAGCATTTTTGTTAAATCTTTCCTAATGGTGTTTATTGGAAAAAATATTGATCAGCCTCTTAATGCTTTACACCGTAACTTAATTTAAACAGTTTTTCATATTGGCAGTATTTGGCATTGTACAATATCATATCATTCTTTCCAAGTTGATGATGTTGTTATACGAAATCTATTTAGAGTATTTTAATTGAATTTCCGTATGTTAGAAGGCTTGATATCATGGTCAACGGAAATTTTGTCCATAGTAACTCTGGGCATTTGTCAGGACAGTACCCATGTGTATTGTCTTCATGTTTATGTACGAGGTACTCGTCCTGATAAGTTGGACTTTTTGCTAGTTTGATATTTACTGTAAGTCTTTTTGTGTATTTATCTTGTAGCCATTCATCACACATAGGGGGAGGGGTTTGGATCCAAGAAAACGAGTTTAACCCAAGAAAAAATTTTGCGCCTGTCCCAAGTCGCGAATATGTTGGTCATTGGCTTGTCCTTGTCTTGTTGATATTCGGGTTATTGGATGTGATTTGTTTCCATTGATTTATTCACTTTTTACTTTGGGGGCCGTTTACGGCTTGCTATATGGCGTGAGGTTCCTCACTGTGTTGAAGACCTATGGTGACCCCTAAATGCCTTATTTTAGGTCGTTTTAACTAGGAGATAGGATGTTGTCTCCTTGTCATTTACCCCATTCTCTTTCTTTTGAAGATAATGAAAATATGTTACTCATCTGAAAGTGTTTTCTTTTTTCCTGTGTATCTTTGCAATTGTCTTTTGATTATTCTTTTTTAAACTGGCTATTAAATTCTCTGTTACTTCCAAATATCCCACAATGTTCAAATGGTCAGTACATACGTGTACTGATGGCAGTGTCCTTCAGCTCGTTCGTACGCATTTTTGTAGACATATGTATTTGTGTAATTAGCTTGTACTAGCTTATTTTTTTTATACCTCTAGTAATTACATGAATCTGCATGTACCTCCATTTTCTTCCAATACAACACGAATTTGTACGTAATTTAGAGATGAGAAATTCCTTTTGGGTTAAGTAGTCAAATATATTTTTTATTCCATTGAGTTGATAAATATAATGTTGTTTTCAGGAACAACGTGTCCCACTGATAATAGTAGCTCGATGGTGAATAATGAATTAACTACAAGTGTTTATTATCAAAACAATGATGGTAAGGCTTTTACTTTTCATTTTTACAATGAAATATAAGAATTATATATTCTTTTTTCTCATCATGTTATGTTAATGCCAAATAAAATAGAACAATAAACAAAAACAAATAATTGAAAGAAAATTATGGAAGGTAGCTCTCTACAAAAATTATAGCAATGGAATTCTCGCTTTTTAATGGTTGCCAACCTCGTATTATCATTTTTTCCACTTGAATATCAATAAAACTGAACAGCAATTATTGAAAGTTTCGAAAGAAGAAAAAACGTTGTTCATCGCAGTACTATTAAACGTGAAAACCTCTTCAAATAATATCCTTGAAATACTACTTTAATTAAACTAAACCGGTGCCCACAGTTTCCTTGCATCTATATATCACTCGATAAAAATGTCAATTTTTCAGCACAATTGACTCGGAAAATTGCTTTCTCACCAATTTATATTTCATTTGCGCAAAAAAGTCCTTTGTACCACAAACAACTTCCTATTCAACTTCATTTGTGCCAAAATAAAACTTTTCAATCTTGAGATATATAAAACTAAATAATATTGGGCTTATAACAAAAAGTTCCACATAACATTCACAGAAGCCTAAATCGAAAGAGCAAAACATGAAATAGGTGCAAAACCATCGGAAAAATTGTAAACCGGAATTGTCCTTACTTGCTGGATGCATTTATAAAGGCATGCTAAACCTCCCCAACCATTGCGGTAGTGTCTGGTAGCAATCCAACATCAATTTCTGTTGAAAGGTCGTACAAAATGAAAAGAAATGTTCCCCCAGTATAAAGTAGACACAAGAATCTAAAACTATAGTTCTTTCCGAAACTTCAAATTTTTCAACAAGGGACTAATATCTATTGATAAACCATTTTAATGGTCGTATAGCGGTCACGGAAATAACTGTGCCAAATGAAAACAAAAAAATAATAAGAATTAGCTCTCAGGTAACGAATTGCAGAACCGACACTGCGTAAGCAAAAGAAAAAAGAATATTACTATTTCATATGGTAATACAGGTCTTGTTTGCTATTCTTAGTTTGAATACAAGTATTTAAAGGGAGTATGATTGACCTATGACTGGCCAGGATTCTACATTTGTCAAATGAAACTCTTTTTCATATGTATAGTATTACCTTGTGTAATATGATCAATGTTCATTCTTTGATGAGGTAGATGAACGTAACAACGTGCTTAATATACAAAAAGACATTAAAAGAAGCTTTGTTAAAAAAAAAACAACATATTTGCCATATAATGTAGGGATCCATTGAAGGGGTTCACAATCTTACAGACTTAAGTCGATTCTTACCATTTCTGCGCTGTTAAGACAACTTTGATGTTAGTCAATCTGACAAGGACTCGGGTGTGGTTCCTGATCCGTCTTACTTTTAACCCAAGTTTTTCTTCAACAGCATCCACAACGAACTTGATTTCAAATTCAAATTAAAACGTGATTCTCGGAATTTCCGACCATTTGAGACCACCTTCAAGAGATATTCATTTAAAACAATCTTTAGGTCGCTGGTTATGATATGTCCAGAGGAACTGTAAACAAATGAAGAGGCCGAACAGTCACAAGTAAGAGGAGATTTCAGAAACTGTTCAATGTTTAGGCCCTGCAATGCCTTTTGTAGTTAAACATGCTCTGATTATAGCGGTTAGAGTCAATAGGCTGTATATTGATTGATTTTAGAACTAATTTTTGAGATTTCAAATGGTTTTGATTTTCATGGCATCTATTGTTGCCAACTGAATATACATAAATTTCATATTCTCGGCGTGAAGAGGATCGAACCATAAAACTTTAAATAGATGGAAGAACGCCACGCCGACGACAAAAGTCATATTAACATTTTATATTAAAAAAAAAATCTTAAATCATGCTAACATTAGGACCGAAATATAAAATTATTCCATTAGGGACTGATATCTACAAAAAAAACTTTTTAAATGCCCATATGAGGCGGAATTTTTTGAAGCATTTATTCACAAAGCGGTCGCAGAGATAACTATATCTAATGTGCTAGCTCCCGCGTAACGAATACACTCCGTTAGCAAGAGAATCTTGAAAAATACTGTCCAATTTAGGGAAATTAATATTTTTGAAATTAAAATCATCCCTTTTATCGTACATTTTAGTACTGAGTTGACCATTTTCGTCAATTTTGAGATGCAAGTCCAAGAAGATGTAGATATAGTGGTTTCTGTCGTTTCCTTTATAATTCGGAATAAAAAATAACATCAGTAGACAAATACCGTTTGATAAAAAAAATAAAGATTAAGATATATAGCCATTTTGGTATTGGGATTTTAAAAACTTTCATGATAAGCAATGGCTTTTTAATTAAGAGGTAAAGTGCTCCAATCTTTGATAGTCTCATAATAAAAAAGTATTTGTAGCCATGCCCTGAACAGGTTGTACTAAAACATTATGCTAACTAGATCTGGTATTTCGGGAATGAATATCCCTAATTGTAACAAAACTATTTCTCATATATGATGGACATTTACCAGTCATCATTTTGTGAACATGATTTCAGCTTAATTGCCTTATTCTGTTTTCGACATTCAAAAAACACAACGTCCTGGAATACAGGATTTCTAATACCTGATCCACAATCTATATTTTGAAGAAACGAATAATCTTTTTGTGTCACTTGGAGCTTATATGTCAGTGTTTTATTTAAACCCCGAAACCCAGAAGAGCAGATATATCCAAATAGGCACTGTATTAAGGCCACTCGTAATGTTTTTCTTCATTTGTCTATATTTATATGTAGAAAAAGTCTAGCTTTGACCTAATTTATAATATTATTAACAACTTTGTCGCCAGATCTAATTTGATCAATATTCAATCCTAAGTATATTACACATTTTTGACATAGAATGACATGTCCATTCCATGTTATGTTATAATCTCTTACTTTTTTTTCAATTTTCTTTTCGACCCAAAAAAATTTACATTAAGTTTTTTCGAGATGAAGTGATAATTAGTTATCCTCTAACCATTCACTACATGACTTATATATCAAGGGTACAGTCCCTGGATCAGTCAACATTCCATTTTGACTGATCGTTGACTGGTGAATGATCGCTGAATGATCGCTGAATTATGACTTTTGACGGCTGACGGATAGTAAAATTAACTGATGACTGATGAATGATACAACTCTTTACTCTTGAATTATGACGGATGACGAATATGAAGAAAATTAATTAATTATGCACGGATGATCAGTGACGGATGACTGGTGACGTATTTCTATTGACTGATACAGGTAAATTAAAAAATTACCGGCGAAACGAATCTCACAGAGTGTTGATTTATAGTTCCTAATCAGGGACAATACATTACAATGTATAGTCCCTGTCCTAATTAATAGATCGAAAGTCATTACTAATACATAAATCTGAGTTTTCTAAGTAACTCAGAAGACATGCCGATTGTAGTTTAGTGTTTGTGTAGACATTTTAGAATCAAAATTCTACTCACCTTTTCCGAAAAAAATCATAAAAAATTACATCACAATGGTTCAAATCATTTTTTTTTTCAAACAGACCATTGTGAAAATTTTTGGAACTAGCCACCGCCAGATGGTATTTACAGTGATAATGGTGATATTTCACACTCAGTATTCCACTAAATTAAATTAGATATAATTTTACCATAAATTCATAAAAACTTAATATTGCAAACAGTTACACTTGAAATATGGATGATATTGGAATAAACCAGTGTCATATGATTTTTTTTCCAGAGATTGTTTTGATATTTTATACTCATATAATCTTTTAATTTAATATTATTTCGGCAAAAATTTTATAAAAAGTTGATAAAAAGTGTCGTTAACATTCAAATCATTTCGAAACACTTCAAATATGGAAATTGTTGTAACAAATCAGTTCTAGGTAATTTTGGAGATTGTGTTCTCATTTCACATTCAACATTCTATTAAACAGATATTATTTTACCAATAATTGACTAAAAGTTAATGTCGCAAACATTCAAAAATCATTTTGAAACACTTCAAATATGGAAATTATTCGAATAAATCACTTCTAGATGATTTTTGGAGATTGTATTCTCATTTCACATTCAAAATTATATTCAACAGATATTATTTTGCCAAGAATTTAATAAAAATTTACATAGCAAACATTAAAATCATTTCGAAACACTTCAGATATGGAAATTGTAGGAATAAATCACTTCTTGATGGTATTTTTGGAGATTGTGATTTCATTTCACATTCAAAATTCTATTAAGCAGAAATTATTTTGCCAAAAATTGACTAAAAGTTAATATTGCAAAAATTCAAATCATTTCAAAACACTCCAAATATAGAAATTTAATTATTCAAATGAGTCCATTCTAGATGGTATTTTAGAGATTGTTTTCACATTTCACATCCAAAATTCAATTAAGCATTATTATTATACCAAATATTGACTAAAATTTCATATCGCAAACATTCAAATCATTTCAAAACACTTCGATTATGGAAATTATTGGAATAAATTACTTCTAGATGGTAATTTTGGAGATAATATTCATATTTCACATTCAAAATTCTATTAATAAGATATATATTTTACAAAAAAATGACTAAAAGTTTTCATCGCAAACAAAAATATTATTTCGAAACACTTGAAATATGGAAATTATTTAAATGAATCACTTCTAGATGGTATTAATGGATATTGTATTCACATTTCACATTCAAAATTTTATTAATAAGATATAATTTTACAAAAAATTGACTTAAAGTTTATATCACAAACATTCAAATTATTTAGAAACACTTCAAATATGGAAATAATTGGAATAAATCACTTCTAGATGGTGTTTTTTTTTAGATTATATTCACATTTCACATTCAAAATTCTATTCAACAGATATTATTTAGCCAAAAATTAACAAAAGGTTTACATCACAAACAATAAAATAATTTCGCAATACTTAAAATATGGAAATTACACGTATTGTTTTAAATCATTTCTAGATGGTATTTTTGGAAATTGCATTGACATTTCACATTCAAAATTCTATTAAGCAGATATTATTTTGCCAAAAATTGAATAAAGTTAATATTGCAAACATTCAAATTATTACGAAACAATTCAAATATGGAAATTATTCAAATGAATCACTTCTAGATGGTATTTATGGAGATTGTTTTCATATTTCACATTCAAAATTCTATTAATAAGATATAATTTTGCCTAAAATTTACTAAAAGTTTATATTGCAAGCATTCAAATCATATTGAAACACTTAAAATATGGAAATTATTGGAATAAATCATTTCTAGATGGTATTTTTGGAAATTGCATTGACATTTCACATTCAAAATTCTATTCAGCAGATATTTTTTTGCCAAAAATTGACTAATAGTTAATATCGCAAACATTCAAATCATTTTCAAACTCTTCAAATATGGAAATTATTTAATTGAATCATTTGTAGATGGTATTTTTGGAGATTTTATGCAAATTTCACATTCAAAATTATATTAAGTAGATATTATTTTACCAAATATTGACTAAAATTTAATAGCGCAAACATTCAAATCATTCCGAAACACTTCAAATGTGGAAACTATTTGAATGAATCACTTCTAGCTGGTGTTTTTAGAGATTGTATTCACATTTCACATTAGTAGATATTATTTGCCAAAAATTGACTAAAAGTTAATATCGCATACTTTTTTATCATTTCAAAACACTCCAAATATAGAAATTATTCGAATGAATCATTTCTAGATGGTATTTTTGGAGATTGTATTCACATTTCACATTTAAAATTCTATTAATAAGATATAATTTTACCAAACAAATTGACTAAAAGTTTATATCGCAAACATTCAAATCATTTCCCAAAACTTCAAATATGGAAATTATTGGAATAAATCACTTCTAGATGGTATTTTTGGAGATGGTATTTACATTTCACATTCAAAATTCTATTAATAAGATATAATTTTACCAAAAATGAATAAAAGTTTAAATCGCAAGCATTCAAATCATTTTGAAACACTTCAAATATAGAATTTATTGGAATGAATCATTACTAGATGGTATTTTCAGATATTTTGTTGACATTTCATATTCAAAAAGTCTGACTACAAGTAAGAAATATGAAAAATAAAGTGAGAAGTTTATATCACACACAAGCGAATCTTTTCGAAGAACTTCAAATTCGAAGCATATATACTAGGTGATATTTTCAGAGATTTTGTAAATATAAATTTTGAGTATTTCCTGACATAAGTAATTTACAATAAGTATTCAACGAATGCATTTACCAGAATTTTGTCAAATGTTCAATTCACAGTGGTTCAATTCTTTTTGAAATACTTCCTGTAAAGTAATCGTTAAAATCAAATAATGGTTCATTTTATTTGATATACATTCATCTTTAATAGTTATTAATAATATTTCAAAATATTCATTTCATTCCCTGTTGTAAATAAATATCATTTTGTAAGGTTTTTTAAGGATTTAAAATTAACGTTTATTTCAAATAAAAATTCAAAGAATAATTAAAAAAAATAATTATTTATTTCAGAATTTTTCCTTTTCTCTTGATACTCACGGCGATGGATTATCATTACAGAAGTACTAGACTAAGTATTCCGATATTTTAATTAACCTGAATTGAAATAAAAAATGACGTGTGACGGATGACTAATGCAATCTGATTGGCTGACTGGTGAACGGTGACGGATGACGGGTGACGAGTACAAATAAGCTCTTACTTAGGAACAGTGAATCCTGACGGATGAATGATGACTGATGAATGATCTGACGGATGCCTTTTGAATCTTGAATGATCTGGCATGACTTTTGACTGATCGGTGACGGATCGATGACTCACGACGGATCGCAAAAAAAAACGGGAATGTTGACTGGTCCAGGGACTGTATGTTCAATCACTGTTGCAATTGTCACTTCAGAAGTTTTTCTGTCGTCACCATTATTTGACAGACCAATACAATGTTTCTATTTCACAGATGAGAATAGATATCTTTGGGTAGATCCAGAGTTGATTACCGGACTCCGACTGTGACGGAATCGGACTTTCACAAGCAGTGTGACAGGTGCCAAGCGTGGAGCAGATCACGCTCACCTTTCCGTAGCACCTAATGATACCTCAGTTTTTGTAGGGGTTCATACTGCTGGTTCTTAAGTTTTGTGGCGTTCTCGTTTATTTTTGTTTATTTGTTTCGTCTCTATCATGCTTTCTATTTCGTGTTGATATGAATTGCCATGATTTGGGATTTTTGATTTTTGAATTCCCCCTTTCATCATTTTTGCTTCGGTATTCGTTTGCCCATGTATCTAATTGATTATATACAGCTTTTTCTGATACTTATGAAATGACTACTAATTTCAAGTCTGTTTTTTATAAATTTAATAAATTGGAAATACTTTCATTCGTCAAGCACTATATTCAACTTATAATAGATAAAATGGTAATAAATGTAATTTGTTTTGTCAAAACAGTCTTTAAAAAATCTGGATGTTATTCCATCGAACCCAGTACTTTCACTACAATTCAAATTCTTCAGTTCTCAACAGTTCTCAAAGTCCTCGTTTACAAGTTCTAAATTCATTGTAATATTTTTATTCGATACCTTTCCATAAAATTCTTTATGACATTTCAACCAAATGAAAATGTACATTTTAAAAATGGCACATTTTGTATAAATGATTCAGCTATACTGGTGAAAAAAATTGTTACAATTATTTACAATACTATATTGATCATGACAATACCATAGTTATTTAAGACATTTTTTTGCTGCATCTATCTTTTTTTTACTGTATTCCAGGTTTTTGATACACGTAATGTATGTATCCTATGAGCATTTTGAAAAATAAAAAATGTTTATAACACACAAACAATCAAAATCCGAGAACAATTGTGCCAAAGTACCACAACAATTTTATAAATCATGGACATGCAGAAATAAAAAATCAAAAGCGTAGTCGTGTTACGTTAACCGGCATTACATTGTTCTTACGGATATGAACAAATTAGGTGGCCTGGTGCTTTAAACTTCAAAGGATGTCAACTGGTCAATTTGAAAATAAATAAAACTTCAAATAAATGTTATTTTGTCAGAAAACTGAAAAAAGGAAAAAAAATGAGTGAAAACAATTGATAAATTACTGGTGTCGTTTATGTGATATAAGTTATTACTGTGCTTATCCAAATGCTTTAACCTCTTCCAATTGGTTTTGTGCTACCAATCTACCAAATTGGTAAGACAATTTGGGATGAAAGAGGAATAGGATTGCTGAACCAATCTTACAGTTTTACAACTCAATTGTTGCTATCAATCTTTAATATTGGTTTAACAATTTGTTACTTTCGTCCCTTCAGAAATTCAGTGTCACAAATGAAAATTGACATTTTCAGCTAGATTCACGTCTTCCCGGATTTGACATTACCGGTTTCGACTTTACCCTGGATTGACCCACTAACAGTGTGACGGGTGCTGTATACAGAGCAGGACATGCTTACCCTTCCGGATTACCTGATGTCACTGTGTGTTTGAGAGTTCACACTGTTAGTGCTTTAGTTTTTTGTGTTGTATATGTAATGTTCGTGTGTTTTGTGGGCATGTGGTGTTTTTTGTCTTCCGTCTTCTGTTGTTCTTGCTTTTGCCTTGTCTCTGGACTCTGATTTATGTAATCTTGTGCTTTTTTCCATTGGTATTCAACTGCCGTTGTTTTGAAAAGTTGATACTTACCTCTGGATATCTTCTTGAACTTTATTGTCAATTTATTAAAGAAAACTGCTCTTGTATACCGACAAACTTTTCTTAGAATAGAGAAAGTCTTTTTTTACTTTAGCAAATATTCTACATTACTTTTAATTATCTTTGATATGAACACAAATATAATCTTATAATATCTTATCTGACACGTTTTCATATCTCTATGGCCGTCACCATAACATCATCGAAATATATGACGTGTCACACTGCATGAAAACATTTATTTACATGTTTAAAGATAAGTTAAATATAATGAGCCGTCTGCAAGATATGTTTGCTAAGGTATGTAAAGACAACTAAATGTCAGTAAACTTTACGCAGATGTGCATATATTTCAAAGATAAAGCAAATGTTAGGGTAATATTTCCATACGTGTCCAATATGAACAAAACAATGTAAATTTAACTTCAATATTTCCGAACATTTCCCTATACATTAAATCATACGTAAATGTTGCTCTTTCCCCACATATTTGCGATATGTGGGGATCGAATAGAGGCCGCAATTTATCATACATTTCCATACCTTTTTAAATTATAGCAAATCTTGCATTTGTGTTTACTAATATTTATATATAAGTCAAACTTTTCTTAAATGTTACGGTAAAATTTCCAAACATTTATCATCATGTCAAAGTTTACATAAAGAAGATGATGGTATTTATCTACATTTCCGAACATATTAAACTACAGTAAATGTTGCTATTTACCCACATATTTGCAGTATGTGGGGCTCGAATAGAGGCCGCAATTTATTATACATTTCCATACCTACTTAAATTAAAGCAAATCTGACATTTGTGTTTACTAATATTTATATATAAGTCAAACTTTTCTTAAATGTTACTGTAAAATTTCCAAGCATTTATCATCATGTTAAAATTTACATAAAGATGATGGTGGTATTTATCCACATTTCCGAACATACTAAACTTCATGTAAATGTTTTTATTATGTGGGGCTCGAATAGAGGCCGCAATTTATTTTAGATTTCCATACCTACTTAAATTATAGCATATCTGACATTTGTGTTTACTAATATTTATATATAAGTCAAACTTTTCTTAAATGTTACTGTAAAATTTCCAAACATTTATCATCATGTCAAAGTTTACATAAAGAAGATGGTGGTATTTACCTACATTTCCGAACACACTAAATCATGTGTAAATGTTGCTCTTGATCCACTTATTTGCGATATGTGGGTCTCGAATAGAGGCCGCAATTTATCATACATTTCTTTACCCTTTTAAATTAAAGCAAATCATACATTTATGTTTACTAATATTTATGTATAAGTCAAATGTAAGTCAAAACTTCTTCACATGTTACGGTAAAATTTCCAGACATTTTTCACCATGTCAAAATTTACATAAAGAAGATGGTGGTATTTATCTACATATTTGAATTAAGATATTTATGTGGAAATGTTTATCTACGATATGTAGGACTGGAATAGAGACCGCTTCTATAAAAATTAAATTACAGATTTAGGTATAACCCAAAAATTCTTGAAATGAAACGTCTCTAACAATTTCACTGTAAATATAAAATTTAATAATGCCTACATATTACAGATAACAATATATAGGAATATTTAGTAA
>MJUU01059466.1:143449-164182 GCA_002080025.1 Modiolus philippinarum | reverse complement strand
AACAAAAATGCGGAATACTTAGTATTTTGAACGAAAACTAAGGGTTTTCGTGCGAAATACTAGGTATACCGCACGTTAACTAGGGGTTTCCGATCGGTATACATAGTATTTCGGCGAAAACCCTAGTTTCCGATTGAAATTTAACGGAAACTAGGGGTTTCCGATCGATATCGGAAATTCGAGTTTAAATTGAAAACACTATTCGTAGTTGTAGCCAATGAGAAGAGAGAAACGGAAATCGCTATTTGATATTTAACGTTCATCCAATCAGAAACGGAAAACGGTATTCAGGGTTTAATTAAACCAATCAAAATCGTTTATTCTGTTTATCGCAACAGGTCATTTGAATTTCCATGGGTACACACTGTGCGCCTCTCATTTCAAATGCTTTTCCTTTTTGTATGAAAAAAAGCTACAAAATGGAAACGTATAAAACACCGATAACCTTATTTAAATTTTCAATAACAGAATGTATATCGACGATATCTTTACTATTGACAATCCCCACTTTTTAGACTATGTCGACCTCTTATACCCACAAGAACTGAAACTTAATAAAGCAAACAATGATTCTAAATACTGCCCATTTCCCGATCTAACTATCATCGTTGACTGTGGTAATATTAAAACTAAAATTATGATAAAAGGGATGATTTTGATTTCACTATAACTAATTTCCCTTTTCTTGACGACGACGTTCCTCTAGCTCCATCCTACAGGATGTATATATCTCTACCAGTACGATTCGTCTGCGTCTGATCTACGCTTGATGACTTTAATGAAAGTAACCTCATTATCACATTCAAACTTTTGACCACTAGGTTACAGATTTCATAAATTAGTTAACACATTTTAGAAGTTTTATAGAAGATGTAATCATTTGATATCTAACAACTTATTACTAGGGCATTTCTCACCCTCGTTTTGTCATGTCAAAAACTGATAACAAAGTCCACTTACCTAACATGAATAATAAGGGATATTGCTAGGATATTCTGCATGATTCTGTAAAATTGGCTTAAGGATCCAATGATTTGGAGATTTTACAGATAAACCGGCCTCTCACTGATACTGCCGATGTCTTCTAAAATCCATGATTTTTCACCAAACCCTTCGGTAAGTTCTAAATTATATATTTTTTTTAATTCGACAGTGGTTTACCAGCAGACTAGGTTCTTTTACGTATAGCCGGCAGATTAGAGGCGAGTACTCCTTGACCCATGTTTCTAAATAATGTTTTGTCTTATTCATTCTTTTTCAAGATTTTCAACCTGTACCTTGTTTTATTTGCATGTTTATTATACCATAGGGAAGCATGATAGTGAAAGGGACGTTTGGGTACCAATAAACCGGTTAAACCCTACCGTTAGCTCTTGCTAGTACCGGTACCAAGTTCTGCTATCACGAGTTCCAATTGCTGTCTATGTTTGTCTTCTGATTGTTTTTCTTGTGCAGTTCCCTGGTTAATTGTGGAATGTGATTGTAATTTTTGGCCATTCTTCTGTTCATTGATGAGCATGTTAAGTGTCCTCGTATAAGACGCATTGATCTCTCACAAACTAATGTCCTATACTGTGGTCACATTTCTGAATCGTATCACTGTACCTTGTAGGTAGGCGGAACATGTTGGCCCTTCTTGAGGACGCTGATATCAATGGCATTTTAAAAATAGAGTTACACTCTGAATGTTTTTCACCATTTTCTTTTATCATATTTGTGATTTTTTTTATGACTTTCATGTCAAGTTCCTTCTCGTCGTTTCTAGGTTGTGTCTTCAACAATTTGTGGCCGTTCTATTTCCTTTGGGTCTTTGATTTTCAAATTTTCCACTTCAATTTATTGCTTTGAGTTTCTTTGTCCTATGAATTCTTATTCAAGTGAGTGTAGATAATTCTATTGTGTATTACTAACGTAAACTCTTTGTCTACATGCATGTCGTTTAATTGGCTATAGGAAGATAGTCATAAAAAATCGAAAAACATAAAAACTAAAATCAGTTCTGCTGTCCTTAGTTTCGTTTGTCGCTTACTACAATTCCTATTTTGCATTTTCCTTGTGGATTGTGGCCTGTGATTGTCATTTTCTGTCATTGTGGGTGTTTCGTGATATCTTTTTCATTTAATTTTTTTCTGCCAAAATTCGGTGGACATAGCCTCTTAAATATTTTTACAACAAAGTTCTCTGAATAGAACAGAATTTTCTGAAACGCAATTTAAACATGCAATAAATTTTGTTTTTAGAAACGTGTTTTGTAAAGTGGTTACATCGTTTTCTATCGATAATAACGAAACAAACAAACGTCTTACAATTACAATTCATCTTTATCTGGGATATGTTTGATCAGTTAGAATTCAAATTAATAAAATATTGTCCGAGCCCTAATTACAACGGCCCTGATGTTATCTATAATTACAATGGAAATATAGTCAATGCTTTTTGAACGAAATAGTTTTCCATCAGTTGTGAACACATCTGTTTTTAATAGACATCACATGGCTGATATGAAATAAGATTAGGATTTGTTGTGGTTAAATTAATTCCATTTATAAAAAAAATGGATTTCGGTTTTGTAAAACTTGTTTTTCGTTTACAATTTGGTAAAACAATATATATTTTACATTTCCAACGTCCAATTTATAATGAAGGAGTAGGTAACACTTGGGGTCCAACTCATAATGGTTTGTCCTAAAGCAAGAAACAGTCTGTTCATTTGAGAAATAGAGCAAGATAAATAAGGAAATACCGAAGTTACTGTTAATTTATTTTCTGCATATGAACATTTCAACAATTTATGTCTCATCAGTGCAAATCAAAACCAAAACAGTTGGAAGTCCTTTAACCGAAAAACACATTAAAGCTGATAGAGAACAAACAACCAAAAGAATCTAAATATAAAAGCCAAAATTCAGCTCAGGACAGAACTATGCACGAGGGAAGTACTTCTTAGTTTTAAATAAAATTTTGTAAAATTCAGATATTGCAATTTTCAATACAATAGGTTTTCGGGTCAGCACCGAAGTACTAACTACTGTATTGGTGAATACCCTCGGTGACTAACATTCCACCAGCAGAGGCATCGCCCAGTGGTAATTTACCGATCCGATGTTGCAGAATAACTGGTAAGTTGTTTTGTGTCTTCGGTTTGTTATTCAACAACGGGAAACATTTTCAATTGAATTATTTTACATACAGGGGGAAACGTTTCGACAGTCTCTACAGGGGGATACGTTTCGACTGTCTCTACAGGGGGAAACGTTTCGACTGTCTCTACAGGGGGAAACGTTTCGACTGCCTATACAGGGGGAAACGTTCCGACTGTCTCAGGATGAAAAAGATCAAAGAGGTAAAGAGTTTTGGTTGCCACTGGAAAAGGAGAGGACAATATATTTTTCCTTCTAAACGACCCCCAGTGAGTCTGCTTTTTTTCGAGAGATATTATAGGTAGTCTGTACTGCATGGAGTGGGGCTTTTCTCAAAAGTTTATAATGGCAAGTGGTCAGATCTAGCCTGAAAGGACGTGCCCGGGCAGCACTGGAGACCAAGCTCTTAAAAGTCAATTCAACTTCTTGACTTTTATCCATGTACACGGTTTCATTGGAGTTGTACAAGAAAAAACGAGATATTTCAGTTATATTTCATGACAAAGATGTGTCAAATACATAAATACACGTAGGTTGTGTTCGACACAGCTATTATCATGTATGTAAATCATTTTAGAAACTAATACAATGAAACATGATTGATAATTGCAATGATAATATATTTTAATTTGAAACTTGATGCGCAATAAATTTTAGAATTACAGGGAAAACAAACGCTATAAGCAAACGCCAATGTTTTAATATAGTATCCCTTTAAATTTAAGTTGAAACTAAATTATCTCCACCAAGAATCAATAAACAACCGATCATACTTTTGATAAAAAATTGACCATTTATTTTTGGCGTTTCGAAACTGTTATACTAAGCGTGAGATGTGCAGTACATTATTTCGTCTGATTCATAATGTTAAGTATAAATTTTCCTGGTAACTTGAAGAAAATATTTGCAAATGACCATATCTTGATGTAAAATTCAAAACCAACAAGCTTGTTAAGAAGACAATCATATTTCAGATTTGCCCAGACAAAATTTGGATAAAGCATATAACAAAATTACTTCAAATGATACACAAACTGATGAAAAAATACATGTGAACCTGAAAGTAAATCAACAAAAGGAGAAAAATTGTGTTTCTGATGAAATTATAGAAGATAACAGTAAACAGCTACAATGGCCGAAAACTACATTCACAAGCCTCAATTCACAAGCATAGTGCACTTGAAAATACTAATGAAGACAAGAGAAAAACATGAATTACGATTAGAACTTGGGATAGCCGGACCTTTTACCCGCACTAAAAAGCCAGCTGTAGGGTTAAACCGGTACCCAAACCTCCACTTTCTCCATCCCGTTTCCCTTTATTATAATAAACAAACGAATAAAACTCAGTACAGGTAGACAACTAACTCTATGACCACTATCTTGAAAAAGTAAAATATACGATAAAACGTATTTAGAAAGATGTGTCAAAGGGTGCTCGCCGCTAAACTGTCGGCTAGCTAATGGAGCCTAGTCTGCTGGTAAAACGCTGTCGCACTGTGGAAGAAAAATCAAAGCCGAAACTTCGCCGTCATGTATTTCAGTAAAAAATTGGCAGTATCAGTGAGAAGCCAGTATATGAATAGAAAAGAATATTTTTATTGACCAAATCAGGGCCAACAAGGGGCAAATGACAATAACATACATAATTGTATAAAATTATATCAACATAACAATACAGTACACATCATTACCTATTCATACATGACAAAATAAAATAGTAATAATAAAGTGGAACCAACAAAACTATTGCTTAACTGCAGGGGGCACCAAGGGACGATACGCTCAAGAATCCAATCTACTTTAGTTTGCAAAGAATTGGTTCTCCTCGTTTACATGTGTAAAATACTCAGGTCACTGGATTCCAAAGTCAGTTTAACGGATTTGTTTAGAATATCCCGTTGATATCCACTATAACGTGAAGAATGTAAGTTACGTCCCAGTTTTTCTGGATTTGTTTTATCAGTTTCTGACATTTTAACAGCATTTCCATAAAATCGAGAATGAGAAATGTCATTTGTAATTAGCTGTTTGCGAGCCACGTAATATTTAGATATCAAATGTTCATATCTTCTGTCTTGGTATACAAATGACTTTTTAGGTGATTGGGGATATCAATTACGTGTTAAGAGAGTGGGTATACCAATTACGTATTAAGAGAGTGGGTATACCAATAACATCTAAATAGAATGGGTATATCCATGACGTGTTAGGAAAGCGGGCATACCAATGATAGGTTCAGGGAGTGACCAATGACGTGTTATGGGAGTGCACATACCAATGACATGTTAGGAGAGTAAGCACACCAATGACCTGTTGAGAGAATGGCATACGCATGGCATATTGAGAGAATGGGCATGCTAATGACTTGTTGAGAGAATGGGCATACAAATGACGTGTAAAAATAGTGGGAATATCCATGACATGCTAGGAAAGTGAGCATACCAATGACGTGTTGAGAGACTGGGCAAACCAATGACGTGTTGAGAGAGTGGGCATATAAATGACGTAATGAGAGAATGGGCATACCAATGACGTGTTGAGAGAATGGGCATACAAATGACGTGTTGAGAGAATGGGCATACGAATGACGTGAAAGAATAGTGGACATATCCATGACATGCTAGGAAAATGGGCATACCAATGACGTGTAGAGAGAATGGGCATACAAATGACGTGTTGAGAGAATGGGCATACAAATGACGTGAAAGAATAATGGGCATATCCATGACATGCTAGGAAAGTAGGCATGTCAATGACGGGTTAGGAGAGTGGGCGTACCAATGACATATTGAGAGAATGGGCATACCAATGACGTGTTGAGAGAATGGACA
This sequence comes from Modiolus philippinarum, assembly GCA_002080025.1. Taxonomy (NCBI): domain Eukaryota; kingdom Metazoa; phylum Mollusca; class Bivalvia; order Mytilida; family Modiolidae; genus Modiolus; species Modiolus philippinarum. The sequence goes on along the minus strand of MJUU01059466.1, from coordinate 158,208 downwards.
TACATATGACGTTAAAGAAGAGTGAGCATTCCCATGACGTGCTAGGAAAGTGGGCATACCGATGACGGTTTCAGAACGTAGGCATACCAATAACGTGTTAGGAAAGTGGGCATATAAATGACTTGTTAGGAAATTGGGCATACCAGTGGACATAATGAAATAATAAAAGGCATGATGGATAAGTAAGTCGTGACAAATACTGGCGAATTATTTGTGATGAAGGTCTGGACGTAGTCATGAAGTGTTTAGGCTTGATATTTATGTCGGGTGTATAACAGATACTGAAATAATTGTGTTGAAGAGTTTGGGCCTACAAATATCAAAATACCAAAATTAAGCTGGATTTAATGACGTGTTGGCAAAACCACGACTTAGTTACAAAATGGATGTAGCTGGTATATTACAAAACTGGTAAAAAACGGTTTTGAGGATAGTCTATGAATATACATGACGTGTTCAGAAAAATCTGGCATATGCATATGAAGTGGTTAGGATTATTGATACGTTAAGTTAAACAAATACCAAGATTATGTCCATATGCAAACCGCTGCTGTTACTAGGTTACTAGGTTACTGTGTCTGTCCGTCTGACGGCCAAGGATGTGCAACAAAGACAAATAGCTCCTTTAACCTTATATCAGCAAGTAGCTCTATGAAAAGAAACATAAACAAGGCAAAACAAGTACAAAATACCTCTTCTTAAGAAAAAGGGTGGCTATGATTTTTGACTTGATAAGCATTGCCTTTGGAGTAAATTCAACTAACGATATGTTATATTAGAAAAAGATGTCATCAATGGACAAACTGAGATTTTTCAAAAACTAGAAAGCTAAATCAGAATTAAAACTGGACTGCCGCGGGTATAAATGTATGGAATTAAGATGCCGGAATTAAACCACTTTCAGAAAAATGAATTTAAGTAACTCGACGTACAGTGAATGTTTTAGATAAAAAATATCATTGAAATATATCAATGAATGAAGATGCTATGTTATTTTAAATACTGAAATGATTATAAAAAAATTGTATGAATTAAAATAAATTTTCTGAGAAAAATACAATCAGGATATAGAGTGAATGCACAAGTCTCTACCAGTACATGGTAAAGCCAGTCAACGGAACAACGTTTTCACTGTTTCTCTTTATCTTCATTGAATTACAAATTTCTTGAATATTCTACATTTCAGATATTTTGATTCAATTGGCCAATGGACAAAACCCCTTCTATTGTGGTAGACACAATGTTAAGTGTGTTCTAAAAATGTCAGTACCTAATCAGCAAGTTTCAAATAGTCCTATTTCGTATTCTTAATATTAACATGGATTGATTTAATGACATGATTTACGTTGAATTCCATGTCAAAATTTTGCATTTTATTAGCTATTTTATTGCAAAAAAAAACATTTTTGCTGTGAAGATTAGTTATAAGAAATTTACATGTTCTCATATATCAACAAGAACCATACAGATAAATATTACAGTATTTTAGATGTCAAAGGACCATCTAAACAGTAACTTTTTATTTTCTGCAATCACTAAAGTACATTCGCGAAGGAAACAGCTAAGCAATTTCATGTCGGGAAAAAATTTAAAAGTTCATAATTTCAACGTTCAGCATATGGGGTGTAATGACCAAGCCGGATTTGTGTTTTTCGCAAGAATATTAAAAACTTTTCAATTTTGATATTTTTGGGGGACATTACCTGCCCCACTAAAGCCGTCACAACAGCATAAGTTTGAATCGACTAAATCTGCTGATCCAAATTTGCAGTTCAAACATAGTCGGGCTAATTTTCAGACGAATCTATCTATCTATTATACACCTATTTCTTTCTATTTCAACGTTATCAGACAGTGGTGTGCCATGTCAATAGGGAATACCATGTTTGACAAATTTACTTTAGATTCTGACATATTACAATCTTCAAAACATGTTGAAGCTAGACTGTTAGATTATTGAAATAATTTCCTTGCTGGTTCTATATCATAAAAATACAGATACGTTATGTAATAAAAAATGTCCAGACGCTAAAGAATCGAGATAAATTGACAAATATGACTGTTGATGAAATATTTGACACATGTAAAAATGCGGAAATTTGATGTTTGGTGTTTAGACGACGGCGGGATTAATACATTTGAAATGATCTTTATGAAATATGTAAAATATCAAACATAATAAAACCTCATTTAGTCTTCTGTCGAATTGTGGATCTCCGGCCAATCTTGTAGATTTGTTATGAAATACAAATGATTCACATTTTTATACCCCGCCACACGTAGTGGCGAGGTAATATGTGATACCCTCAGTCGTGTGTCTGTCGGTCTGACTATCCGTCCCTCGAAGATTTCCGACTGATTACCTGTGAACAATTAACATAAGGTCTTCAAACTTGATATGTAACTTATTTACCACAAAACTCTGGCCAAGTTGGATTTCGGGTTCAGAGGTCCAAGGGGTTCTGGAGTTATGCCCCTTGAAACATTGAAATTTTGTTAACTTTAGGGTTTCGGACTGATAACTTGTGAACGAAATAATATATTGTCTTCAAACTTGGTATGTGACTTGTTTATAACAAACTCAGGCTAAGTTAGATTTCGGGTTCAGATGTCCAAGGGGTTCTGGAGTTATGCGCCTTGAAACTTTTAATTTTGTGAATTTTAGGGTTTCCGACTGATAACTTGTGAAGGACAAAATATATTGTCTTCTAATTTGGTAATGAAGTTGTTTACCATTTAGAAATTTTGTGATTTTGTGAAACGTGGCCGGGTATCATGTAATGCACCATCACTATTTTTATACTGGTTTTAGTTTATAAATTATTTGAGTCAAGACTTCAAAAAAAAAAAAAAAAAAAAAAAAAAAAAAAAAAAAAAAGCCAATTCTATAGCTCACAATGGCACTTATCTTGGCGAGATTTGTTGTATGTTATCTTAAGTCACGATAAAGTACTGAAGCTAACTGTATCTAAAAACAACGGTCCATATTTCGGTGAAATGATCAGGTCTCCGGCAGTAACATAATAATGTGGACCTATATCCAGTATAGAATTGTACGTATCTGTTTAACTTACAGCGAACACTTTTGATGGTTAAAGAAATAAGAGTATCGTGCTTTCACCTGTTCTCGATAGTAACCAGTTCTCGATAGTCTTGTGCCTTTCAGTTTTGACATATAAAACGAATTCGAACGTATCGTTTGTTCGTCGGAAATTTTCAAAAAGAACATCCGTAAATTTGTTTTTGATATAAAAACCCGTCAAAGTTTGAGGAAAACTGGGAATAGTGAAAAGCATGGCAAAAACTGCAAATTTTATTTATGACAATAATAAACACCTTGCTGCGTTTCATGGGCATGTTCTTTCTGTCACAGAATAAAGGGATATAAAAAATTTCGCCTGTTCCTAAAGGTAATGGACCTGAATTCATTCCCGAAAGTAAATGTATAATGATGAAGCCATTGCAGAAAAAATATATGGAATGCCGTTTAAGTCGTTCCTTATCAATTTCTATTAAGTTAAGGGATGATTTCAGTTTGGGAAATTCTGTTGTTTGCCGGTTGTTATAGCCAACAATGATGCGTAACTTTGCATACATAAATCATCAAACAATGACAATAGGTAAGGAAAGGACACAAATTCCGAAAATAATTCATAAATTAATAAATGGATAATAAAAAATAAATACAACAAAACAAAAAATAAATGAATGAAATAAAAAGACGCAAAATAATATTTAAAAAATTTACAGGTAATAATTGATTACTTAAATAGAGAGGTTTAGCAACAAAAACGTGTACTTGTACGCATACTTGTGGCATACAAGTACACGTACACGTCATCGAAAAAACTACAGGTTTAGCAACACAACATGTACTTCAAAACGTGTACTTTACGTGTACCATACGCACCTCAACACTCGCGTTTGATATCTTAACTAATCAACATTTATTTATTTAAGCTTCATATTCGATTGTAAAATTTGAATATAATCCAAATCTTACATAATTCTATTTGGTGTAAATTACCGAATTTTGTTCTTGTTTTTGTTGTTAAGTTTGTGGTTCAAACCGTTGCAAAAATATCATACAATTAATGCATCTCATATAAACATACAAGGAACATACTGTGAACATTCATTTTAATCGATTACCCATTTAAGGGTTACAAAATATTGGCAAAACTAGGCCAAAATGCAAGAAGTTCTTACTCAACGTGTAAATGACGCCCTACAAGTTTGTTGTCTACGTGTACGTCTAAGACAACGCACTTATCGATGACGTCATACACACATTTTTATGGAAATCCCCTCTAGACGTACCCGTACCCGTACACGTTTACGTTGCTAAACCTCTCTAATGTTAGAAAATTACATGGATTAAAATGTTATTTAAAGTCATGCTATTTTATTTGTAAATTTGCCCTCCATACCTACCTATCGAGAATTACGTCATGTCAAAAACTAGGACTTTGGGAAAAGTTTCAATTCTGTGTACTTACTGGATGCTGTCCCGTCATTTTTGAAAAGTGTAATGGGCAACATCTAACAAACAAAATGGCAAATAAATATCTTTAATTAACTGAACAAGCAAAAAGAGTGTCATAAGCTATCGAGAACCGGCAACACCAGGATATATATGACAACACGGGCAACGATGTTTTATTACCAATGGAAAAAGAGATAAATAATGATAATGTAAAAAGTAAAAATCTTGCCGTCGTCTTAAAAACCAAACCCCAAACTTTCCTATTTTTACATGTGTCAAATTTATCATCCACAGTTAGATTTATAAATTTATCTCGATTCTTTAGCGTCTGGACATTTTTTTATTACATAACGTATCTGTCTTTTATGTCTTTTATTACAGTCAAACCTGATTTATGCAGCCAGTCACGTGAATTAGAAAACTGGCTGCTTAATAAAGATGGCTTTTAATTCAAGGTTCAATATTTTTGAAGGCAGAATGTCAATTCTTTGATTTGTTTATATTAGTTATTTGAGGTGCCAAAATGGCTTCGTAGTTTTTCCCTTTCATTATTGATCATTGTTGCAAATAACAAAATACCGATTAACTGTAAATGTAGTTTCTCCATATGACCATTTCGACTCCTCAGTGCAGTTACTCAAAGATGTTTGAAAACTGATAGAGAACAAATAACCAAATCTGATCTAAATGGAAAAAAAAATCAGCTAAGAATATAGCTTTTTATGAGGGAGATACGGAGATACTCCTTAGTTTTCCATAAATTTACAATAAACAGCTGCGCCAAGTCGCATGATACATCCGTCATCACTCAATTAAAACTTTAAGTGATTCTAAGTGATTAAGTGATTCAAAGTGATTCTAAGACAATTAGAGTACACCTTTTAATGGCTAACTGAGTTTGATATCCCTTTAATAATATCTCCACAAAGTTTGAAGTGAATTGACCATACAGTATGGCTGTCAATTTGGAGAAATATATGTAAATATTGCAGTCCCATAACTCTTGCAAGAAAAATCAGAATTTCCCGAAAAAGTATACAGATCATCATACTTGATTACCTCTTAAAAGTTTGAAGTGTATTTGATAAATGGTTCTCAAGTTGGAGCGTGACATGTAAAAAATTGCTGTGAAACTGACAAATCAAGTCTCATGACTCACGCAAGAAGAATTAGAATTTCACGATAAAGTATACAGATCGTCAGGCCATCATAACCATTACCAGTACAATGTTTGGGGTGAATTGGATAAATTGTTCCCAAGTTAGAGCGAGATATGTACAAAAAATGCATGAAAATTGACGAATAAAGTCCCATAAATCTTGCAAGAAGAATAGGAATTAGGCGAAAAAATATACAGATCGTCATGCCATCATACCCATTACATCTACAGAGTTTGAAGTGAATTAGCCGACGGGTTGTCAAGTTAGAGCGCGACATATGAAACTGATGAACGGACAATCGGTATACCATAATAAATCCGTCAATAGACGGGAGAATAAAAATTCAGATACTTCAAGTTTCCATATAAAATCGGATTTCGGATCAGCACTGAAGTACTGACCTGGTGGATACTACCGCGGACTAACAGTCCACCAGCAGTGGCATTGACTCAGTGATAACGAATAACAAAATACGGAAGCCACTGTAAATTTTGTTTCTATACGTATGGCAGTTTCAACAAATTAACGTTTCTTTAAGTGCAGTAATTCTGTGTTTTATTTCTTGAAATTATTTTCAGATATTATTTATAAACAATAAGAAAATGCATTTGAGCTTAACCATGGAGTAGTTTAAAACATGCAAAACACTAAAAAATGAAAACCTCAAACCACCAACTGGTTCATCATGGTTGCATTTCTTGATAAAATTTATGCATGCGAGCAGAAAGAAGCATGTTGAAATTTACACCAAGCAATAGAGTATTTCAGTAGCGAATCTGGATGTAAATAGCGAAGATACAAGCTTTGGATTGGATGCGCTGTCCTTATTTGGTTGATGGAAGATCTCGTGACAGCCAAAATGTGTTCGCTCAAGTTAATTTATAAAGTTTTCTAAAAGGTGAGAAATGAAAGTTAAAATTTAGAGGTAATGCAATTAATGTTATGTGATTTGCTTGACCTGCTTTTGATTTTGTATGAATCCTTTCGCATTCTTAATTCAAAAACAATGTGTCAAAGAGAAGTTTAAAAAACAAATAAAACCGTTTAAGACTAACGAACACTTAAAATGAATGACAAGGAGAAGAAAACAAGTCAACCCTTTTCATCACATGCCATTATGGTGTTTGACAGACTAAAATTGGGTGTCAGTTATTGTAATTGAATTTAGTTTTATCAACAGAAAAGTTTATGCAGCATATTAAAACTAGTCAAATAATCAATAAATAATTAGAAAGAATTAAAAAACTGTCAATTTCCAAGAAAACAATCTTGTCACATATTATGTAAAATGCAGTACCCCAGGACAGAATACATTTTAGTTAAATCAAGTGTTACTTAGTACAACTTCTCGACTAAGTATTAAATACGGGATTAAATAGACGAAGAAAAAAATATTGTTAGTCAGTGAAGAATTTCCATATTTAAAAAAAATAATACGTGCATTACTGAATTTTGACGTTATCTTTTTTATATGTACTAGTGCACAAGTTACAACCAAGACGTCTATATTGGTTTATGTCTCCAGTTATTTCACTATAATCTAGACCAAAGCCAATTGCTATGAATAATAAACAAGTATTGGAAAATCATTTGTACACCATTTAGGCGCCACTTGTTTATTAAAATTATTATAAATTTTTGATTTGTTAATGCTTTTTCGGATATTTGCTTTTGAAATTTTAAGGTCCGTAGGAAAAAATAATAAAAAGTTAAACCTTTGAGTAAAGGATGTTGCTTACGAATTAAGTATTTTAGTCTCATCAAGACAAACACAATTTTAAAGATCTTCACCAAATGGCGTTCAGGGGTTGATAGACTACACATCCTGCAATGGGTCCAAAAGCCAACATGTGGTAAAAGTGCTCCTTCACCCATCTTTGTCTTATTTTTTTTCATGTTCAAATGAGTTGTCGTGTAGTTAGTTGTCTATCTGTATTGGGTTTACATTGTAATTAGTTTGTTTAGTATACCAAAGGGAAACAGGATATAGAGCAGAGATGATTTGGTATCCAATTACAAATGTAGTTTTACCTTACCACTGACTTTTGCCATTGCCGGCACTAAGTCCCGAGAACCTGACGTTGTTTACGTTTGTTTTCTTTTGTGTCTTCTTGATTTGGGGAGTGTTTTTGGTCATTGTGGGCGTTTTCTGTTCTGATGTTCTATTTTTTCATTGTAAAAACGTCGCATTAAAAGTGTTGAAACAGTTGAAATTTACCTGTGCATTTTATTTCAAAATAACATCTCTAGACAAAATTCTTCTTAATTAATGCTTTAACTGATTTTCGTGAAATTACGTGTCAATTCAGGGTTCAGTCAAAATCGGTTATGTCAAATCCGTGAAGTCTTCTTCAAATTAAAATCGTCAGAATCTGCGAAATTTTTTTTCTAACAACTGCTATTGATATTACGTCTTTTATCTATGTCCAATACGTTCAGTATGCAAAGCGTTTTCCAATCCTCATCTTGATACTTTTTCACTTATCAGACAACATAGATCCATTTAACTGTAAGCAAATCAATACTGCTATATTTTATCTACCAATCAACTCGTGATTGCAACCATCTCAAGTCTAACTCTATGCATAGATTTTGTTTTTCTGTTCCTTTCTCTTGCATTTTTTTTCTGGTAAAACTGGATGACTTTTCTTTGCTGTAGTATTAATTTGCTAGTGTAACTGAAGAGTTCTTTTACTATTAGTATGCTCATCTTTTCATTCAGAGATGAGTTATATTTTTATATATCTGATGTGCGATTTATTTCCAGATAACAGTTACTGTAATTACTACATTTGTGAGAAAGGACTTGTTGTTTGAAGAATATTGCAGATGTTGTTATAAAAATGGACACCACGTCTTATTTAATTGGCCAATGCATCAAACCAAAATAATCTCTGTTCTGTATTGATCAAGGAAATCAAAATTGTCTTAATCGGGATAATTTGAGAGTACTATAAACCATGATCTATAAGATTTAGCTTATCTTTTTTTTTCAAATTATCTGCCAATGTCTTTGTAACAATCTGATCGAAACGAATACTGGAATATATTCTGGGAAACAAACAGATGTACAATGACTTAAGGATAACACACAAACATAATGACCACATATTATTCCTAAAGCTAACACAGAAGGCGCCTTATAATACATACAGTAAAAGTCCGTCTAGTCTTTTATGTTCAGCATTAATAATATTATGATGTTGGGGATTATGAGCGATTGCAATTCAATGAAAATTACAAAAACAACTTGAAGTCATCAAAACCATAAATATTTACATGAATTCTGAGTTTTTGACGTAATTTCTCAAATTATCAAAATTATTACCTTCATGTGTGCATTGTTTTTTTTTCTTCAGTGCCAGCTATTTAAGTCTGATGTCTGCATTATCTTCAAAACACCAGTCAAGGCAATATTCTGTACATTACATTTTTATTCCTGTTATCCGTTTACATTATCTGAGTAATAATACCGCCTGAAGATAGATCTGCGACCGTATGATGTTTTCGTCATGTTTAACATTATCTGAGTAATAATACCACCTGAAGACAGATCTGCGACCGTAGGATGTTTTCTTCATGTTTTGAAACTTAAATCTTTTTGGCTCAATTTTTTAATCTATATAATATTTCAAAGCTACACACTTCTAAATATACCGATAAGAATTACTTGGAGGAATTAATCGACAGACAGCGATAGCTATTCAGAATTTTAGGGAGGATTATCCATGCATTAGGAGTCGAATCATTTATTAATCAAATCACAATTGTGAACTTTAATGTTATAGCAAAAGTTAATGTTGGAAGGATTCTAAAACGTTTTGAATGTTCGTAACGAAAATATTTTGAGCGATTTTTGCTGATTTTAATCACGGAAAATCGGGAAGAGATCTCTTCGCCCACTCCCTCACCTGTGTGTTTACCATTGCTTTGGATTATGCATATCCAATATTCTGATTGGTTGTTCATCGATACATGAATACCTATATGGAAAATATTGGACTAATTGTATCTTTTAGTACCACTTCTAAGCCTTTAAAAAACAATTTGTTGGAAAAAGTACTATTTTTCGACTGTATTAGTCGGAAGTATTCTGCGCCCGCGTTACGTGTAAATTTACGCTGCATAATCGTCTTTTGCCGACATCCATTCGAACTTGACATTTGGACTATGATTTTGGTTTATATCAGAATTTACAGTATAGCAATGTTTTAAAACAGAATTACGATATCTCGATACGAAAACAACACCTTTTTACACGATAACCTTTATAAAGGAATATAAATAGGTTTTTTTTCATGTAGGAAGGACCTATTTTAGATGAAAAATTATCCATTTGTACATCACAAACTGCAATTTTAAACTTTTTTAGAGTCTGCATGAATATGCACGAAGAACGTCTGACAAGTTTCTTAAAAAGCGGATTTTGAAAGCTAAGCTAAAAAGAAAAGTACACCAGACAGGAAAACACATTGTCTTTGTTTGATATGCAACAACTCAACATCTTAGCTTAACATTTTAATGGCCTTCAAAAGTGTCTGTTTGAAAAGGTTTTCTTCTCTAGTGATGTTTGTGTAGCTGAAATAGTTGTTTTTTTTTGTGCAGCGTCTTTTGAACTTGATGCCGTCTTTGAGTTAGCCATCTTCTTCCTTGGTGATTAGCTATTTCTCTCACCGATTTCGGAGCGCATATTCCCTTGCGGTAATTATATTCTTACTACTGCTTTCTATGCCAGCTGCAACAAATTCTGCTGAAACCGTTGCTAGATGCCGTCTTGAACTTACTGAGGTATAAGCAAAGTCCATTGTTGAAGGCCTTACGGTAACTCGATGAAGAACAACAAAAAATGTGTTGTTCAATTGAGTTGTTTTGCCATGTTTTTGTAAAGACTTAGTCTCATCTGCATTTACTCTATATCCTTTCATTGTAAATTTTAGATAAACCGACTGAATCAACATCTTTACGAATGTTGTTTTTCACAAGGAAATTATTTTGAAGAGTTTCCATTTTCCATCAAAGCAGAAATGGTTTTCACTCTACTCAAAATGTGCTGCCTGTTACACAATATAAAAATGGATAACAGGAAACATCTACAATTGCTGAAAATCACAATCTGTAAAGGAACTATACAGAAAAAACGCAAACAAGACAAAATACAAACGTAAAGATTGATAAGAACTTGGGACAGCCGGACTTGGTACCGGCACTTTCAAAATCCAGCGGTAGGGTAAAATCGGTTTATGAGTACCCAACCCTCCCCTTTATCTGCCCTGTTTCCCTATAGTAAAATAAACATACAAGTTTTGGTTATATTGAAGAAAATTATGGAGTAAATATACAATGGAAAGAAACAACACTTTTATTGTTGTTTTTCATCTATAAGTTAAACAATGAGCTTCGGATGGGAACAGCATTTCGGCAACCGATGTAATTTCTGCGTATACTGAAACAAAATCCAAAAGTTGTACACGAAAAAAAATATAAGGCATTGGAAAACCTTTCCGCATATTGTGATTTTTTATTATTATAAATTACACTTTTCACTTTCAAAGAAATCAGACACATACATTGTAGTGTTGTGAAGAGAATTCCATAATTTGACCAATGATTTTGCTGCCTATAGAATAACCATACCATATCAATCGTTCCCTTTTAAAGGAAAAAAAGAATGTAATTACATGTCTTTGTAAAATTCAGCTTTATATATATTGACAGCAAAAAACTATAAAATATGAAGCCAAACATTCACGTGGGCAGACGGAAACATTTGTCATTGTTGTCTGAAGAATGTAGGAGGAATACCAACTGCTGACCATGGGCCATTAATTATACACAGTTGATCTCAAATGTGGACAAGACATTTGTCTCCGGTATTAAACACTCCTAAATTGACCTTGAAAATGCAAGCAATCACTGAAGCAACATCAGCACAAAAGCATAGAAGTTCGACATATCTATGAATGAAATAAACAAGTAAACCCGAAAAGATCTATGAAGATTGAGACTTAATTAGTTATCTATTAATAACAGGAAAGTGGTATATTTTATGAAAGGATATGGGGTAAATGAACATGAGACCAAAACACATAATAACTCCAACTGCATATAATAATAATAATTTTAATGAGCTGTATGGCCATTTCGGAAATTAATTCCTCATCAGCAGCACTAGAACCCAAACATAGGAAATCGATTTTTGCAAAACATTTTTTAAAATGCACAAAATCAAACGAAATCCAAGTAATCAGTAATATCACATATAGCTAGGGATATATATCAAATATAGCTATATCTACTTAATCAACGATCATCCTTTTCAAAAGACGTATTTGTATGCAAATTGTACCTTAAAATGAACACAAAATAATGGTTTTTCTCTGAAGACGTTTTTGTTATACTTTATTATTTTTTAAACAATAATCTGTGGGGAGTTATTTTTATTCTCAAATATGCCCCTATATAATGTACTCATAATGCTTATGACATTTGCTTCATACATTAAATACCACATATCCACTCTTAATAAGAAATGTCACATGTTCATTTTTTATCCCCGCACTTTCGAAGAAAGTTCGGGGATAATGTTATACCCTCCGTCCGTCCGTCCGTCACACTTTTCTTGTGACTCAAACTCCTCCTACATTTTTGGATTTAGGGATTTAATTTTGNTGTAGAATTGACCCCTATAGAGGGCGCTTCAATCGTTATAGACGAGGTGCTAAGTGTATCATTGACCTTTGGCCTGGTCCGTAGGTCTCGCCCTACTTTTATCCAAGGCACATTCCTAGGTTTCTCCTTCTATTTTAGTCTCTCCTTCGGGTTTGCCCCCTATCTGCCCAAGGTGGTATGGTTTGTGAAGCTGAGGCCTCATCGTGTCTTAGGTGTTGTCACTTATTTTGCCTACTGGTCTCGTCTTTATCCCAGCTTTGGGCTTGCTTTTACCCTAACCCTAATCTAATTCTTTACTACCCCTTAACCATGGTCTCTATAATCCAGTGACTGAACTCTTTTGTTATGGTGTTGTACTTCAGAGTGTCACTGACCTTTGGCCTCGTCTTGAGTGCCTCGCCTTTGGCTTTGACTTCACTAGTCCATAGTGTTGTCATTGGCCTCGCCCTACAACTATCCAAGGTACTCTCCTAGGTTTCGCCTTCTACTTTACCTTCTACTTTAGTTTCGCCCTACTTCTGTCCATGTTCACTGGTCTCGTCTTTATCCTAACCCCCACCTTGCACTTATCCTTGTACTAACCCTAACCATTCTATTTGCAGTTTTTTCTATATCTTTATTATTACTTTCTATTTTTCTTTTTGATTGGAGTTATCTCCCTTTTATCTCTAATCTCAGTTGCTATGACAATTTTTATTTTTATTTGTTTGTTTATTTTTGTTGATGTTTTGATCTATCTTTATGTTACTCTAACCTAAGTTGCCATGGCAACTTTTATTTTGTTAGTTTGTTTGTTTCTTTGTTTGTTTTTTTTTTCTTTTCTTTGTTAGATTTTCTACACGTATCTCATTAGGCAGTGAAATAAACAAGATATTAACAGATATACATTTTATTTTCTCCGTCAAATAGGCAAACACGGGTCGGAGAACATCCACATGTTTCCTTTACAATTTAAAATCCATAAGGTAATGTACAGTAATACGTCATGATGACTCTTTTGTCAAACACTAATCTGTTATCTTTTTTCTGGTTGACGGTAAGTAGTTTGAAATTGTCTCTAATGATTTTGAAGTCATCTTTCACAGTTTTTACATTGTCTTTTCTGTTGGTGATCATGTCCTTAATCGTGTCAAAATTGATGAGTTGACTGTTTTTGAAGTCCAGTGTCAATCCTTTAACTTTACATACGGTTGTTATTTCATTTTGACATGTAACTTTATATCCATAATTTTTGGGTCCACCAGTTACAAACTCGGAAATTGTGTTTCCGGCTACTTCATCCGTCAAGTCTCCTAAATAATCTCCTAGTTCTGGTTTCCATTCCCCAGGTTTGGAGGAAAACACGATGGAATCTGTGTCGGTGTATAAGGCACGATCGTTCAGTTTCTCGTAGTATATGGGTACGAGTTCGGGCTTTCCCCGTTCTATAAATAGATTTTAAGGGAATCCCCATCCAAACTTGCGCATGCGCAATGTTGACATGTCAAACACCGGTCACGTGACTTCCGCTTCCGGTCACGTGACTCAATCACGCGACTTCCGGTCTACGTCACTTCCGATGACGTAATTTCCGGTGATCCACCACGATCCACCACCACAAATACTAACCGAACTGTACCCATATACTACTTGGAGTAACCCTTAATTTTTGAGTATTGTTTGCGTATTTTCTTCCTTTGTGATGTCTTACTAGGGTAAATCGAGGTCGCTGAATCGATTGGTGTAGGTTTCGAAGCTCTAGCTACGAGTGTCAACAAGATATCGGCCCTAAACGACCCTAAGTCGGCCTTAATTTGAAATCGTTCTACTATAGGCATATCACATATGGATTTTGGGTATCTTTAGACTTCTAAGTTGATTGGAATAGGTAGTTAAGGCCTAAAAGCTACTGTTCTGAAGATATCGGCCCTTAGAAAATTGAGATCGGCCCTAAGTCGGCCCTTAATCGGCCTTAATCAATAAGATAATTGGATACCCTGTGATGACTGATATTTTCGAGGAAGTGTGTGTTTTAAATTACATCAACAATCTACGTCATCCGGACAGTCAACATGTACCAGATACTACAAATGTAAAGAGTGTGGACAAACCGTGAATAAAAAGATGGGACGTCATACTTGTGAAAACACCTATTGTCAGGTGTGTAAAGATTACTATCCAAAAGGACATCAGTGCTTTATGCTTACTGCATCTCCACGTAAACGATCGGATAATCAAACATACATTTTCTTTGACTTTGAATGTACACAGGAGGATCTAGTGCAGTGTGGACAAGGATATGTACCCGATGCGACAGGTAAATGTACCAACTGTAAACAAATGAAATGTGGAGTTTACGAACATCAACCCAATTTGTGTGTTGCGCATAAAATATGTTTAAAGTGTTTATATAATACCATTAATGAAACCAGTACGTGCGAGGAATGTGGAAAAAATGAAGTCGT
>MJUU01059466.1:128269-143296 GCA_002080025.1 Modiolus philippinarum | reverse complement strand
ATACCATCTGACAAAAAAGACATTAATTTGGTCCTGACCAACAAATAGAACGGATATATAAATGGGTTGTAAAGGGATATGGAAATATGAGCAAACAAAACGACTGGCCAATAGGGGAAGATAAATTGTGTTTTCCGTAGCACTAATCGTACACTAGAATAGTAGAACACTGAGAAAAGAAAGAATCCTCACTTTGTATGCCACAAATAAAATCTTATTTGCGGTCTGACACTTCGTAGCTACCCATAAAAAAGTAATGACTGCTCAAAATCTCATGTGGTTACGACTTTAACCAAAGGATGAACATTTATGTCAAATGGAAGATAGGAGAATTCTCTTGTCTTCCTGTTCAAACAAATCTGTATCCATGTTTTACTAACAGGAATTACTGAAAACATTTAATCTTGGAAGAAAACTTTAGAGAATCATTGACATATACATTTGTCACTTTTCTTTTGGCAAAAATCAATAAGCTATTATAAAGTCAAACATTTAAAAGAACAGGTTAAGTACATCATTATAGAAACAGAGATGTGATTGACATGTCTCCCACAGGACATTGATACTAGTCATATGTAACAAATGAAAAACATGTTTACAAGTTCACACAGTTGAAAAGCATCAATCTTTTATCCCTGTGTACATCATTGAATAATAGAATAAGAAATGACTCTAAGCTAGCATATATTCAGGTCTTAACGTAGATTCAAGGTTCTATTGTTGAAACTAGACCAAACAATTTCAGATAATTGTAATTGAAAAAGTGAGTCATCGTCTTTGTACTGCCATTAAATATCATCAAATCATTGCAAATAAATAAATTCCGAAGTTACTGTGAGCATTGTTTCTGCATATAGGCATTTCGACTACTTATGTCTCTTCAGTGTAGATAAACTCAAATATAGTAATAAAGAACAAATTACCAATATGATCTAATTGTAAAGCCAAAATCGGCTAAGGACAGAGCTTTGCATGAGGGAGATATTCCTTAGTTTTCAAATATATTTAAAAAAAAATAGATATTGTAAAGTTCCAAATGTAATCCGCTGTCGGGTCAGCCTCGGGGACTAACAGTCCACCAACAGAGGCATCGACCCAGTGGTAACAAATTACTAAATACCGCAGTTACTGAGAATTTACTTTCTGCAAATGCGTATTTCAACAACTTATGTCTCTACAGTGAGTGAAACACATGGTGGTTTCAAGATGAAGAACAACAAAAAAAGCGTTGTTCCATAACTATGTTTGTGTAGAGACTTTGTCTCATGTACATTTACTCCATATCCCTTCATTGCTTACAAGAGTCTCCCCAATGAACTATCATATCGGATTAATTGGCATTACTAGACCTCTTAAAAAAATTTTGGCAGAGATTGCTCATTTAAATTGCAGATATCAAAACATAACTCGCAGCAGAAAGCATTTTTTTCTAGAATTTCCAGGTGTTGGCTTCTTTTTCATGGCGACCAAATGCTCATTTATTAAAAATACAACCAATTAAAAACCCTTCCAAAAATAGGGCAAGGGCCCCCTTTTGATCTTGTTAACACAAAAAGCTTTAACCAATATATAATTATCAATAGACAATATAATATTTTTCAAAATTTTAATATGTTGAAATGGTCTTCATGGTAACAGTATTTATTTTGAAATTTTCGGTGCTGGACATGACACACGACCTCCTAGGATGATTCTTAAAGCATGTGATACTAGTTTTTGATGCCGATACATATTATTACACATCATGAAAGACATAAGAGTTACTTTTTAGGACCCCCTCCCTCTTTGAATCGCGAAATGTATCCAAAATGGACCCAACTTGCTAAAATATCTTTGTATTGCACATTGAGATATACGGGGCTGACATTCCACAAAGTTTGAAAGGTCTAATGGTCTGTGAGATTTGCTACGGATAAGTTTCTCCGGACGAAGAGGAAGAAAGAAAGAGCCTATTTTATCAGTATTGCTGAAATCGTGTATACCAGAAAACACGTTTTTTCCTCAAAATCTTAAGTTTCTGGCCTGATTTTTTATGGCAACCAATTGCTCTACTATCCTTTACAGACGATTTTTGACTACCTTCCAAAAACATTTTGGGCAGGGATTCTTCTTATAAACAATTTGATACAATATTGCTGTAATCAAAATACAATAATCAACAAAAATAATACTTATTTTCTCAAAATTTCATTTGGTTTGTATGGTTTCAACGGCAACGGTAGATCTATTTAAAATTTCAATGCTGTTGTTCTCTTTCTTACGTGATGTGAAGTTTCATTGAGCTATTGATACTTGTGTCTGCACACCAGTTAAAAACACCGAGAAACATTCAAAATGTCATTTATTCATAGGGTTGCTGTACTTTATTCCTGCGTTTCTATGACAAACAAAAGCTCTGCTATCCATTACAGCAAATTTCAGACCCTTCCAAAAATGTGTGCAGTTGTTGCAGTTGTTATCTAGGTAATATATATGGCTGTTTTTTTGTATGGTTTCCATGGCAACGGTAGTTACTTTTTTTTAATTTTTAAATGCTGTGGTACCCCTCCTACATGTCACAAAACATTCCTATAAAGTTTCTGAAAACCTGTAATAATAGTTTCTGAAAAACAGTCAACAGATACACTGTGAAAAAAATTTCCTTTTGGAGACTAAAGGAAGAAAAACAACAAAAACAATAATTCTTCAAACTTCGTTTTGGAAACTTCAGTTAATAAACTAAGATAAAAATAAAAAGTAATGAAGAAACTGCAAACTGTAATAAGACCAACTGTTTGTCTGGACCTGAGTCACCATCAATTATGTGCAAATGAGAAAGTGTTTTTCCCAAACTAAAAAAAAAAAGGTCATATATAGGTTTGCAAATTCCAACTTCAACCCCTATCACACGTTTTTCCGTTCGCCGTTTTTCTTTTTTTTCCTTATAACTTGTTAACTTTAGTCCACAATAATTATACTTAGTAGGTTTGGGTACCCATAAACCGGTTTAACCCTACCGCTGGCTTTTGCTAGTGGCGGCACCAGGTCCGGCTGTCCCGTGTTCCTATTGTTGTCTACGTTTGTCTTTTGTCTTATACGTGTTTTTCTTGTGTAGTTCCCTTGCAAATTGTTGCATATAATTATAAATTTCAGCCATTGTAGGTGTTTCCTGTTATCCATTTTTTAACATTTAACTAATAAAACAATGAATGGAAACATATAAATTTTGAACATTTGATTGATTTGTACTTTTTTTTTATTGTGGCTTAAATTAAGCAATAAATTGAAATTTATATGTGTTTATCTACAATAGCTAAAAACACATGCAGAAAGTAAATTCACAGTAACCTCGGTATTTAGTTAATTGTTACCACTGGGTCGATGCTACTGCTGGTGGACTGTTAGTCCCCGAGGGTATTCACCAGCCCAGTAGTCAGTACTTCGGTGCTGACCCGAAAGCCGATTATTTTTTGGAATCATACAATATCTAATTTTTTGTAAATTTTGTTGAACACTAAGGAGTATCTCCCTCATGCATAGCTCTGTCCTTAGCTTATTTTGGCTTTACATTTAGATCATATTGGTTATTTGTTCTCTATCAGTTTTTTAATATCTTTGAGTATATGGTTTTCCAAACGTTTAGATTTTATCTGCACTGAAGAAACATAAGTTGTCGAAATGCGCATATGCAGAAAGTAAATTCACAGTAACCTAGGTATTTAGTTATTTACAAGCCACAATGTACAAAGGACCTGCAAAATAAAAAGCAAATAAAAGACAAAGGTATATAACGATAGGAACTCTAGGCAGATGCACTTGGTACCAGCAATAGGAAAAGTCGGCGGCAGGATTTAATTGGTTTTTATGTATCCAAACCCCCACTTTCTCTGTTCCTTTTACCTATTGTATAATAAAAAACGAATAAAAACCAATACAGGTAGACTACTAACTCCATGACCACAATATGGAAAAGTAAAATGGACAAAACGTATTTAAAGATGGACCAAGGATTGCTCGTCGCTATACTGTCGGCTAGCTCAAGGAATCTAGTCTGCTTCTAAAACACTATCGAACTATTAAAGAAAAAGCAAATCTAAATCTTCCAGAAGCGTTTGGTCAAGAATCATATATTGTACTGAAACTTGCAATATCAAAATTTTGCAAAATTTTGTTTAAAGCTAAGGACTATCTCTTTCATGCATAGCTCTGTCCTTAGCTGAATTTTGACTTTTCTATTTAGATCGTTTTTGGTATTTGTTCTCTATCAGCTTTAACATGTTTAAAAAAATAAAATCAAATAAAACAAGAAAAGAAAAAAAATATTAATCAGCAGAAATTTATCTTCATTTATGAGTTTAATCAGATTACAAAAGTCCGTGAGCATGCCTTGTTTTCTTACTTTGAAAGAGCGTTTGGAATGATTTCAACAATATCCACTGTGACCCGCATGTTCTGTAGGGCTAAGATTGGAAAGTGTCCTTTTCCCAAGTGATATTTTATTCTAGATCTTTTTAGGAGCCCTTTTTAACTGGGTGCTACATATTTTGGTCGGTCGGTAATTATTGGTGTCGTTGAACTGATATTTTGGTTTTCCGGAGACACTTTGTATTTTTTGGACTTGTGTAACCACAAACTGGTATAACGTTTTCTCTTCTTGGAACATTCAGTCTTTTAGTGTCCGGTGCCAAACAGATCTAAAGAAGTCCATTGCCGCCAAAATTGCTTCGTTCATAAAAAGTCCTTTCCCACCTGTTTTGAAATATCGCCTTTTTTCACATTTTAAATGGAAATAACCATGAAAATCAAGATAGAATGATACTGTTCATCAATAATCAATACATTATTCTTTTACCTGTAGATTTGTAGCAGAATATCATTATGTACGCTTGCGAAATCCACAGGTCTCATTGCAAATCGTCTTGATTAAATACATAAGAGCAGATATTCTGATTCCATGTAGCCAATTGCAAGAAAAAATGTTAAAATATCCCTCGATACATTTAGATTATTACAATTACCTCTCCTTTTCAATAGGTTTTGCTTTCTCATCTTTGCTTTCCATGATATTTTCCGCGCTCAGAAAGATTCCGTTCCATCCAGAAGATGCACCGTGTAATTGATTTATTATTTTGCCGAATTTGGAGGACAAGTGCCCGGCGAAGTTAAGGGATACCAATGGAGTCTTAACTGTGAGCCACTTTTACGATTTATTCCTTTACTTGTATGAAACAAGGTTCCATTCAACGTCTTGTTCAGACAAACGACACTAAGCCAGCCAAGTTCTTAGACTTCAGTTTGTGTTATAAAGATGATACTCTTTCAATGAAAATCTCTTAATATAACAGTACTCTATAAATGAACTCGAAATTGAAGAAACTACTGAAACACCATCATCAGCTTCATTCCTAGACTTCTACCTCATACTGATAACTCTGAAAGTTTGAAAACAAAACTTAACGACAATAGTGATCATTTCAACTTTTGCAATAGTGAACTTCCGATTTTTTTTTTGCAGTAATATTCAAACACCCTGACAAATGGTGTTTACATTTCACGACTATTGTGGTGCCTGAAGTTTGAATAGCGATTTTGACTTCAGACCGAAATTGCTTTCTCTAAAGCTTTAGAACTAATATTATGTTCAACTGCTGTAAGAATGGTCACTAGAGAAATTTTAAATGGTCAACATTAACTGACAGATCGTAACGTTTCTATTTCACAAATGAAAAAAAAACAACATTTTTTTAATAAATAAAGAGCTTTTGACAAACATGGACTATGACAATACTAGGCTTTTTAGTGGAAGTGTCGAGCAGATAACGCTTACTGTTCGTGATACCTCCAGTTTGTTAGACACTGCTGCTGGTTTAGTTTTATGGTGTTCTTTGATTTGTCTTTGTAATTTGCTCAGTTTGTCTTAAATCTTTATTTGGATTTTGATTGTACAATTTGATTTTGATTCTACAATTTTCGTCTTTCTCTTGTCTTGCTCCTTTATTCATTTGGCGAAAAATTTTAAATCTTTGTTAAAATAAAGAAGCACACAGATGGCGGATGGTAGTGACGTATATCTAATCAGTTTGACGGGCATCAATTTTACTTTATATATATGTGTTTGTGAAATTTGCTATGGTTGAGAATAAATCATGCTTTTTGCGGACTTTGTTTCTGCTCTGCCGTTCGTGTGCAAAATTTCCACGATAGATCGTATAGTGAATTTATATTATGATGTAAGCATGACCTATCCCCATAAAAAACGAGCAAATCGACCTTGGCATTATTAGACATGTTGCAAAGTTCACACTTTATACCCATACTAAACTGTAGATACCGCTTCTTTTGAGGTGCCTGTACCAGGGCAGGACCATTGCGGTCGACAACTTTTTCGGTGGTTTTTGATCTGATTTCTTTTTTGGTAAATGAAAGAATATGGAGTAAATGTACATCCTTTCATTCACCACGAGACAAAGTCTCTACAAATACATGGTAAAAACAAGCAAAGGATCAACGCTTTTATTGTTGTTCTTCATCATGAAGTCGCCATGAGTCCTTCAACAATGAACTTTGCTCATACCTCATAGTAAGTTCAAGACGGCCCCTAGCACCGATTTGAGCGGAATTCTTTGCTAATTGTGGAACAACGCTACATCCATGTCTTTCCTGGTCTTGGATGCGGGGTTGTCAACAAACATCAATTAAACTGGCAAAGTGCTCTTAAAATCACTGTCATCCGTTTCCCGACAAAAGCACTAGTGTCTTAAGCTAGTGGACGATTACAACATACAGGGCACTCATCAAGTCGATTGTAAGAAAACTTGGTATGTTTGACCTTGACTCTTGGTAATTCTGTTTTGTTATTTTGTTATTACCCCATTTGAATTAATATGCCTTAAGACTAAAGTTGAATGTTTTATAATTATTAAGTAAGGTAAATACGTGTGATGGTCCTTATTAACGTGGTTGTTTTTTTTATTGACAATGACTCATAGACACTCCAATTTTAGCCCTCTCATAAGTTAAAAAAAGGTAATTACTATTCCAACGCCATCCAGAAGCCACCACTTAAGCATAGGACTTAAATATTCATATTAGTAATAATTATTTTCTCATTATATAATGTCTTGATAATAACGAGTTGAAATTTATATTGTATCTCAAATGAAAAACCATAACCCAGCAATATATTGGCGCATTTTGAAATATTCCATTAATCTTCTGTATTGAATAAAATAATGTTTACAAGTACAAAGTTTTTCCTTTTGCTACATTTGTACTTTCATAGCTATTATTTGATACTTACCTTTTGCAACCTCTAAATAGTAAGTTGTATTTATTCATTTCATTACATTGAAACATCAGCAATGGGGAAAGTCTTGTTCCACATGTCTTTCCACAAGTATCTGTTCTACCGATAATCTATCCATTCATTTTACTAGTGCATTTACCTGTAAAGCAGTCATTCATATAATACAATGAAAGTATATTCACATGTATTATTTTTCTTCACTTTAAACAATCCTTCATATAATTTTATTAGATCAAATTTGTGACAACTTATTAATGGGTCTATTTAATTGCCTAGTCTACATGATATGATTGAGACGCTGAATCTTCTGCTAGACAACATTTTTTTTCCATTTTGGCAACACCTTTTATCATCAGGTCATTGGAATTCCTATGTACACAAATTGTGCACCACTCATTGCAGGTATTTATCTTTTGTGTTATGAACGTGACTTTATGAAAAAAACTACAAAATGAAACCATGCAAAACAGTGTAAACCAATTCCAATTTTCAATGATAACACTAAGTATATTGACAATATGCTTACTATTGACAAAGTTTTTAGATAATATGGACATAATCTACCTACAAATACTGAAACGTAAAACGACAAAGAATGATTCTAAAACCTCTCCTCTACATTTGTATTTCGTTATCTAACTATCATCACTATCTCCGGTAAAATTCAAACTCAAATTTATGATAAAATGGATGATTTTAATATCCAAATTAATAATTTCCCCCTTTCTTGAGGGTGACCTGCCTTTAGCTCCATCCTTTTTGCGTATGTTCCTCAAATGGTACGATCTGCAAGCGTTTGTTCTACTCTTGAAGGCTTTAATAAACGTAAACTTACTATTATATCAAATTTGACAACAATGTAATAGATTTCATAAAATGTTAAAAACATTTAGGAAATTTTATAGAAGATATAAACATTTAATATGGAATCATGGTGTGATTTGCAAACAGCTTATTACTAAGGGCATTTTTCATCCTCGTTTTTACGGAAATGCCAGAACTGATAAAAAAATCCAGAAATACAGCTAGCCGGCAGATCCGCGACCAGTCTTTCAAAATTACCTTTTGTCACATTCATCCCTTTTCAAGATATTGCCTTATTGGTGTTGGAGTTTGTAGTCTACCTGTATTATATTATACTTGTAAAAAGAAACAAACGGAATGGTGAAAGGGGAGGTTATGGTACCCATAAATCGCTTTAACACTAATCCCAGCTTTTGCTAGTGCTGGTGCCAATTTTGGCTATCCTGAGCTCCTATCGTTGTTAACATTTGTGTTTTATTTGCACTTTTCATGTGCAGTCCGCTTGTGGTTTGTAGCATGCGATGGTGATTTTCGGCCATTGAAAAATTTTCCATCAACTAAAATAACACTAGTTAACTACTGAGTATGACAAATTCGGCAATGAGAGTAATAACAAAATCACCAAACAGATTTAACAAAATCACCAAACAGATTTGTCAAGAGCCTAAATCTCAGGTGCAAAAAGAAAAATGCAGGTGCAAAGCCGCTGAAAATGTCAACCGTAATGTATCTTACTTGGTACAAGCATTTCAAAAGAAATAGTGGGTTAAACCTATTTTATGGAGCTTGATATCTCCTCTTCCATTTTTGGTTGTGTATGATAGCAACTCAACAGCAATTGCTGTTGAAAAGTGGGAGACAGTGAAAAGAAATGTACATTCCAGTACTAATTTACCACAGACTGAACCAACACCTACTAATGTCACTTCTCGGTAGAGCTTACTGAAGTGGTTACCAATGTATACTCAGTCTGGCAACAGAACATTATTTTCTTTATCAGAACGTTTAAATTTGATACCATCAAGTTGTACTTCAGGCAAGCATTTTCACATTGTACCTTGTCCTGAGGACGCCCATTTAGGGCGAAACATGTCGACGAATAAAGTTTCTGCAGTTTACTAAAGTGTTGTTGTCATTATGGTATTTAATTCCAGTACTAAGTGAAACAAATGAATTTTAAATATATATATTGTTCGAACCGAGAAAAGACTTTAATTTTGTCCACTAGGTACCGGTATCAATTTAAGAAATGATTTAATGATCGTTCGATACAGAATGGTTTTGAAGCCTTGCTAAATAATGCGGTCATGAGAATAATTATGCCTAATGAGAAAGTTTGCACAATTGGTGAAAGTTCTCAGGTAACGATATAGCCTTTAATGCCAGCGAAGAAACTCCAGACTTTTACCAGGCTCTACTATTCATGCTAGTATAGTGATTCTGGACGTTTGACGACAAGCGTGATGATTTCAACTTTCCAATAGTAAACTTTCTGTTTTTAGCAGTAATTTAATTTTCAAACATGTCCGCGTCTTATACTCGACCATTTGCTATTTGTATCTCCTCAGGCGCGGATTCAGTTAATTAGGAAAGGGGGGTTTCAATTTGAAATGAAAGGAAATTTCGCGGAGCGGAGGCAGGTGTGAAAATTCAGGGGTATTTCTTAAAAAAACATCTGGATATTCATTAAAAAATACACGATTGTCCAGAAAAAAAGGGGGGATAATTCCAACCCTAGGACCCCATGGATCCGCCAATGCTTCTGTTATTTAATTGCAAAATGATTTTGTCTACAGACAATAGGACGAAATTAATGTCTCAAAATATGTCATTTCACCGTCATTGCATGATTTGACAGATCATTACAATGTCTCGAGTTGACCGTACTGTCAAACAAAGACTAAGCAAAAGCGGACTTTTCAATTTGGAGGAGCATATCATTAATGCCCTTCCTGGTGATAACTCCATATTTGGGGTTCACACTTGCTAGTGCTTCAGTTTTTGTGGTGTTTTTGTTTATTTCTGTTTATTTGTGTTCCCTGTGTCGTTTTGTCTGCATACATGTATTGTCATGTTTACATTATGAATAGCCATTTTCAGTCTCCCTTTTTAAGTCTCTTAAATTAAGTGTGGGAGGGTTATATTGTTTTTATCTCTCTTTGCTTTTGGATTGTCTACCTCTGTATTAAAGCCTCCACTTGTCTTTATTATAGGGGTCTCACCATGATTAACAATCCCCAACATATATGTTACTGTGACCAGCCCACGCTACGCCTGAGCGCATTGCAATCTCACCTTTGATCTACGTAGTTGTCGGTCCTTGAACTGAAGTTTTACAATTTCCTGTATAGCGTGCAGCAGACGCCAAGTTGTCTTCATTTGAGGATTGCCAATTTTCACAATTACTTGAGCATTATGTTATTGAAAAGCATAATGCCATTTCATTTTGAAAGTTTTCAGTCAAAATAAAGCCAGCATCACACAAGACCATAGTTCAAATAAAGGGAAAAGGGATAATCTCATCTTCAAGATAAGACATTATCTCATTCATTCGTAGTTTCATTTTCAGTAAAATTCATTGGAGGTAATGAAAAGATCACTATGGAGTGACCTCGAATGAAGCCCTGTTCGGAACGACCGCGGACTGAGTTTGCAGTCTGTTATGGAGGATAAAGAGCCAAAAAGACCATTTTGCTTTCATTTCGTTCACATCTTAAAAATTACTGTCCACGGTCAATGAGGGATTTCTCGTTCAACAAACGTAATTTAACCGGGCCCATGAAGAGGCACTGCCATTTGGTGACTGATCGATGATCAGAATTCAAAAGGAGTAAAAATTTGAAAGGTTATTTTCAAACCGTTTGAATGGGGGGATTTGAGAATCCAGAATATTTTAAACTAATTAAAATGTTTCTAAACCACAACAATAATACTAAATAGCGGAAAAAAATATAAACTGCTGAACGGGTATTTCGCGGTTCATCGTCAATGTCACCATGGCAGCACGAACTAGTTTCCGGTTGAACATGAAATGCAAGGAGACCAGAAGGGAAATTTTTTGGCGTTGAAACCCGACTGGGCAAGACATATGATTTAATTGATCGGAGAAATTATTAGCAATAAATTTTTGGTTATTGGATTAACAAAAAGAATAAAAATTGACTACTCTTCAAAAAATGCATAAGCAAACGGATTCTCGTTATGTTGAGAAATAAAATCGGCCAATGAATGAACTTTATTTTGTCATGTGACATTTTGGTCGTACAAAAAGGTCACGTGATAGGCAGAAAAAAAATTCGAAGGCACCAATATATATCATTGGATTACATTCTTACCATAAGTGCCAGCTTCGCTGGCATATCTATCTTATACCTACAGCTTCGAATCAACAGCAACTGTAAATTATCTTCTTGGTTTTCAAACAAATATTATACTGGAATTTCTTTAATAAAGAATACATAGTTTCGCGATACAATTGCTTAATTTAAGTTACTTCAACAATTCTTTTACAAACAAGACATATCTGCTTCCCCGATACAAATTACACCTGATTTATTCTATCTGTAACAAATCTTTTTTACAACAAAAAAAGACACATCCCAGCTACTTTTCTATACAAACAACACTTGATTTTAGTTTATATCTCTATACGAAGCAGAAATCATGTGCCTAATTTAAGAATAAAAACGATTTTTTCTTAACAAGATTACTTTTCTGTAGAATGCTCCTGTTTATTAGTATTTTGGTAGCTGATGGAAGTAATTAAATGGTGTTAGAAAACTTATTTTGAATTTTAGATACGCATTCCAAATATAGGATCAATAATGGTATATCTACTTCAATGTCAGTTTTTTTAATTAAAATCTTAGGATATCATTTCAATCTTGTGGTGCAAGAGAATTAATTCAATTACAAAGGAAAATAGCAATTACTCTTCAGGGATCCGTTCATTCAACATTCAACAGTAAAAAAAATAGTTAGCCTTTTGTATAACAATTTCAGTCAAAAACTGTTCGAGAATAATACAAAACAGATCACTTGTATCGAAGGTCATTATTGATAATAGAATTTGCAAACTTTGTTAAAGCACAGATTTGCAAACCGTGAATCTGTGGGTTGTAGGTGACAAAAAGGAAAGATCGTATTGGTGTTGAAACATGTTTTTGTTGATTTTTATAATATATTTGACTAAATGTTTTTGTCTTTAAAATTCTTTGCTCTTAATTGTTTGTTATTGTTACATAAAATGAATTTGCCTGTCAAATTATTGTTTGTCATAAAACGTATGCGTCGAAATAGGCCTTCTCCAAACACAAATCTAGACAAGACAAATACTTTATTATAGTCTCACCTCAATACAACATTTACAATAAAATATTAGCATACACATAAAAATATGCATAAAAGAGCCACTCTTAAAAATTTATATTAGATATATTCTAAAAATATTACTACGTTTGTCTGCATATCCCGGACAGTGAATTTAAACATGTTTTTCATCTTCTACAACATTTAAATCATTATCTATTACAAATAGAGCACATCCTTTCATTTATATCTAACCTCTCAACCTGCCTGTTTCAATTCTAAGCGGTGCAACACCGGCCCTTAATTTAGCCATAGCACTCCTATATTTACCATTAAAACACAACAATTTTCTAGATAGAATCATATGTGTTTGGTGTTTGTTTAACAGTTTCTGGATCCAAACAAGGAAAAAAAAAGATTTTATTGAATAATTAGGGTTTAGTTCACTTGACGTGCATTATGACTTTATGATTTGTTGTTTTATATATGAAGATATTTTCTCTATTAATTGAGTAATTTTTTTTTCTATTGATTGAACAAATCAGATGTGGATTCCTTAAAAATGTAAAAATCTTCAAAATCATAACGATTAAGCACTAAATTTCCGTTACTGTGTAAACATTTTTCTATCTTGATTACCAATCTACTCTACTTATCAGACAAGGCTTTCTATAAAACAGTAGACCAAGATACAAATTTCTCATGTAAGGTCTTTGTCAACGACCACACTCAGTGATATATAGTCTCCTAAGGATGACTCGAACTCCTCTTATATTTTTGTATTTAGAAAGTAAATTTTTGTTGTAGAATTATTGAACAGAGCCTGTAGATGTTAAAACAGCTTTATTAGTCTGGATGAAAAAAGGTCCGACACGGTAAAAGTTTACATCTTCCGTTGGATTAAAACTTCTCAACATAATAATCAGATTTAGGATTTCAGTTTTGTTTAAGAACGATGGAGTCAACTTTCCAGGTAACGGAGTATTGTCTCAGTTTGTAAATGTGCAATATGCCTTTAAATTTCGATTCAGATTCAAACTTCGGTAAATTCCTGAACGTGTTGAAGACTAATTTTATTTCCTTATTTATTTGTTCCATTTGACAGTGTTATGGTAGTACACTTAGTTCTTAACACTTGGAAATAAATAAAAATTGTTCCATTAATTTCATGAAACTCTCTAACTCGAATATAAGTTACTTTGGAAAACATTACCTAGGAACCATGATTCTTCAATTTGTTTGAGTCAAAACAGTCATTTTCAATAAATAGCTTTGATTCCAATTTTGGTCAATTTCCAGTAACTTTTTTTTTATAAATTCTACCAAGCAACCATGCTTTTTACTATGTATGCGTTTATGTGTTAACATTCTTTTTTATTATTTGATTGCTAAAATCGTGGACTTGGGTGGCAAGGGTTTTACTTGCAAAGTTCGGGAATGTCTGTCGTAAAAAAAATGCAATATCCAATATATCTAAAGCTATCCTAAAGCAAAGTCCATAGTCCCAAACTGAAAGTGACAAATGATCAATATCAATAAACAAAAGAGGCAATATATCTATATCTCTAAAACCCCTTTACAAGACTCAGTAATGTTTGTTGTAGAAGTGAATCAGACATGCTACTCGTTATCTGGTGGAATATGAACTAGTTCTCTGGCATAAGTAAATTTCCATTTTTTTTAGATTTGCCGATAGTATCATGTCTAAAATAAAGTGGGTCATGTCTCTATTTGAGGAATAAAACATCTAGATACATTAAGACGATGGACAGAAGTCCGATAAATGATGACTTGGAGTAGATGAATTTCTATTTCGCGCTTTGTTAAGGTGGTAAAAAATTGATGGAATGAAATACCCTCCGATACACTGTATTCGTTAAGGACTCAAGAGTCTTTTGCGAGTACGTTTTTGGCTGTACTGATGGTGCTGTTGGTGGTGGTGAGAGTGGTTATCGTGGTGGTTAGGCTTATTCTTATGGATGTAAGGGTGACAGTTGTGTTTGTTAGCTTCTTAAGTAATGGATTTTTCTTGTTTTATGATGCTACTCACATGGCCCACCACCGACCGACGAACGAAACCACGTAAAGCAAACAACAAAGGTAGTTGGGATTGGGAAGAGGGCAGAATGCAGAGTACCCTTTGGATAGCCAGTCACAAGCCTGGTGAAACGCAAAGAGACCCTTCCTTGATTAAAAAAATAATTGCTGGATTCAAATGAAATTTCAATCAAGCTTTTTCTATTTCATATCACCACTTCCGCTACCACCACCACTACCACAACCACAAACAGCATCACCACCACCACAATAGCTTATCATTCAACAACCACCGAATAGCGAAATGTGCACTCGAGCACAGTTGTGAATAATCCGTGAGTTAAATTAGCATACTCGTGAGTCATGTAAGCAGATGTGAGTATCATCATTAAACAAAAAATCCCTTACTGAAAAAGCTAACAAACACAACTTTACCCTACATCCATAAGAATATGCCTAATCACCACGATAACCACTATCACCATCACCACCATCAGCACTCGTAAGCGACTCGTGAGTCGTGTTCACATATGCATATTCGTGAACATAAACATAATCTTGTAAGTAGCATAAGTAAATCACCCAAGTCGCGG
>MJUU01059466.1:91827-117409 GCA_002080025.1 Modiolus philippinarum | reverse complement strand
AGAACTGTTATGTTTTAAGGCATTTTTTCTCAATCGGTCACGAATTCTAATTTCTTTTCTTAACAAGTTATTGAACCATGGCTTGTCATTTTTATGGATAGTTATTTCTTTTGTGGGAATACAATCACGGGCAATTTCGATGAACGTATTGGTGAATTTTTCGCACATTTCATCAACATCGTTTAAATTTCCAATATTTCTATCCCAATTGATTTCATTTAATTTTTGTTTAAATGAATCTGTATCAATTTTGTCTTATTGCCAAATTTCCCTTTTGAAAGTACATGAGGTTGAATTTGGACATAATATCGAAGCAATTGCTGTAAAGTGATCACTAATATAATTTGGTATATTTAAAACATCAGAATATATACATTTTAAATTTTCACTCATAATGATCGTATCTAGTAATGTGCTGGAATGATCGCTCACTCTTGTCGGTTTTTCAATAACATTACATAAATTAAAAGTTTCGATTATGTCAATTAATTTATTATTGCGTACTTTGAAGAGGTCCGAATTAAGATCCCCAACAATCACGATATTTTCGTTCATTTCCTGGGCCAACTCGATAGCGCAGCTTAATCTCGTCCAGTAATCAATATCTATCCATTGTGGACGATAAGTGTTACATAAAATAAAAGATTGACCTTTCCCATACACACTGACCCAAAGCGTGTCATCAACATCGTTTTCTAATTTGGAAATTCTAGTCATGCGAATTTCATCAGAACAATATATCAAAAGACCACCAGAGTGATTCGACCTGTCTTTCCGATGTAAATTTGAAGAAAAAGAATCTATAAGCAATTCAGAATTGGAAATACTTTCGTCAAGATGTGTTTCTGTCAGGAGCAATATATCAAATTCATCTGAAAAGTTTTCCAGGAAGTCTAATTTGTTTCTTATGCTTCGAATATTTAAATTACAAAGAGTAATATAGTTACTCCCAATACTACTGGAA
The DNA here is from genome assembly GCA_002080025.1 of Modiolus philippinarum. Classification (NCBI taxonomy): domain Eukaryota; kingdom Metazoa; phylum Mollusca; class Bivalvia; order Mytilida; family Modiolidae; genus Modiolus; species Modiolus philippinarum. The sequence continues at coordinate 116,445 of MJUU01059466.1, read as the reverse complement.
TCTAAACTAACGGGACCAGGATTTTGTTCAATATTACCAATTAAGAGGATGAAGTGCAGTACATAAAGGAGATATAAAATATTTACATTAGGATTAACACTTTGAAGGACAATCATGAAGATGAAGAAGAGCGAGCATTTCAGGTTAGTCAGTAATATATCTCTAAATGAATCTTTAAATATTTTGATGAGTCCAAGTCGTTTCACCATACGATTATGAAATGCCCCAATGGCCGCTCTGTAATCCTCTAAACTATTAACCATTTGGCAACAGAATAAGTAAACAATGAACAGAACAGCCAAAGTAGCAATTCACAAAAGTACCCATAAATACATTGTTGGCACACACACCACCAACCACAAACGTAAGATATGGAGGAAAACAATAAAAGATCAAACTGATAAATATGAAAAATATGAAAAAAAGACAAAAATGGCACATGACCTTTAATCTATATTGGATGAAAAAATGGGAAATTGTTGAAATGACATTTAAAAAACAAATTGTCCCTCGATTCCAAGTGAATTAAATGCCATCATTAAAACAGTACCATTTACAACCTATATACATATACATCATCATCATGAATAGTGAAAAAAAAAATCAAGAATAGTGTTCCATTTAAATAGATAATGACATATATGATTAATTACTACATGTGACAATGGAAAAAAAAGAACGAAAACTTATATATAAAATAGTATTATATGAAAAAGAGAAAAAATGATCCGGCAAACAAAAAATAATAAATTAATAATTAACAGGAATAACAAAATGATTTATATTATAGACAAACAACACGATTTCGTATTAGCTAAAAATTTTAATCATGAGTGATTTACCATGTGTCCCTAGTTGGAAAAAAAACTAAAAAAAAATATGAAAAATAAATAAATAAAATAAAATAAAGAAAAACAAGAACAAAAACAAAATTAAATGTATATATCTCTTGCTACTCATTCAAGATATATATAAGAAAAGATGTTCTGGCAAATAAACACAAAATATAAAACATGTAATATTTAAAGGGAACAACTAAATGTTTTAAACATTTAAACTAGTATTAGTTTCAAAACTTTAATAATAGTTTTCCCCTTATCCCAAATTGGAAAGAAAAAAAATTATAAAATAAAGAAAAAAAAGCAACAACACAGACAAACGTAAGTAAAAGCACACACGCACACATTACACATGTATATTTATTACGATAACATGAGCTCACTTACGGATGACTGCTTTTGTAATGCATTTACGGTTGATTGTCTTTCGGACGGACAAGTTTATTCCAATTGAAAAGTTTAGTCACCATTAGCACCATTGAAGAAGTTTACCATCTTATTCATAAGCGTTCAGATCAATTCTTCAAAAATTTAAAAACTCATTTACTTTAAGTGATTTTGTAATGGAGAGTCGCGTGTACAGCAGCACATATGGCACTAGATTCAAGCTGTACACGCGAGTCTTCACAAGATCATTTTTTTAAATACAAAGGCAAAAGAAGTGGGACTAGCTAAAATATAGATAGGCATAATAATAGTTTCAAGATAAAATTAGCTAAGAAAGAGAATTTAACCAATACATAATCAATTTAGAGAAATTAGAGTTGGACTTATTTTATATCACGTGTATTGATGTTTACAGACATAGGCGACTGAATATTTACAAACATTACATCGGCCAATCAAATAGCTGATTGACGGGTCAACTTTTACAAAGAAAAAAAAACAACTTATTACAATTTGCTATAAAGTAAACAGCTTAAATTGTCGTAGTGATACACCAGTTATTACTAATTAGGAAAGTTAATATGAGTGAATACAAACAAAAAAAAACAAGGAAAAAAGAAACATGTAAAAGACATTTCATGTAACACTAAAGTTTATTATAAAATAATTCAACTAAAGTTACGGGACATCATTCGACTGAGTGTCACTGGTATGCATGACTGTTTGTTCCTCATCAACAGAGAGTATAGAGGTTGAAAGAGTATTTGTGGTATGATTGTCAGCGTTCAAAAGATCGCAAATATCGTCTTGGTTTCGTATTACCAGCCTTCTACTCATTTCTGACTTTTTGGCATAAATACGGCCATCATAGGTCCAATAACTGCTAATAACCTTTGATTGTTTGAGGTCAGACAAAGCCTTTACAAGCCCATTCCTGTACTGGGTTAGGTTTTCAGTAATAAAAAGTTTGTCTTCATCACCTTTTAACCGCTTTTTGGCATTAAAGACTCGATAGGATAGAAAGCGAACTATAACTTGCGACTTTCCGTTGTAGGCTTGACCAATTACATGAGACCTGCCAATGTCTTCAGATCTTACATTCAGATATTAAGTATGATATCATCGGTATTAACTGGGTGCAAAATTTTACCTCTGTTGTCAACTGGTACTTTTACATTGTGAAACCTGAGACTAGTTCTGCGTGAATATTGTTCTTGATTTTCAAGACGTGTTTCAAGTTGGTTTATTCTACGGTACAGGTCACCAATTTCTCTATCATTTTCAGCACATGTTTGTTTATTGTTTTCAGCTTTACTATTGAGTGACATAATCACTTCGGCCTGTTTATGTATTATCTCTTTTTGCTGATCGATTGTCTCTTGTTGTTTATGAAGTGCATCAACTAAGGGTTTTACGTGGCTATCAACACAAGATTCAACTGTTTTGTTTAGAGTTTCAGAGATAGATTCACATATCCTTTCTGATAAAATGGGTACAAGCTTGTCAATAAGTTCAGGGCTAGAGAATGCTTCAAATATGGTATCAGCTATCGATTGTTTAAGAGCCGGTTTCTTTTTTGAGGCTATGGTGGTGAGGTCGCCAAGAGAATTACGTCGTCTTATTTAGAGTAGTTAAAAACGCATCGAAAATTATTCAGTGTAAAGAGTCAAAAATTGAGTTTATGGTTCAATAAACTCAAAATAACCATTCTAAACTGAACGTTTGGCGTTCATTTGTGCTAAAATATAGTGTAAGAGGAGTACTTAAGCTATATCAAATAATAATAACAACAGACACATCAGTTCAAAAATAATAATGGCATCTGTCAGGCGATATCGTGTCAATTTCGGCATGGTAAGTATGACTCATTCTATCGGTCGACGCAATACAATTTTTTCTTCTCGCCATATAACAACTGAAATCAAGAAACTACATTTTGTCTGGATATTTGATACATCGGCAAACGAATTGAGGAAAGGGGGAATTCCAAAATCAAAAATCAAAATCACCTCAAATCATATCCATCACGAATTGAGACAGTATGACAAAGAAAAAACTAATAAAACAAAAATAAACAAGAACGCCAAATAACTAAGCACTATCAGTGTGAACCCCTACAAAAACTGAGGTATCGTCAGGTGCTCCGGAAGGGTAAGCATGATCTGCTCCACGCGTGGCACCCGTCACATTGCCAGTGTGAAAAGTCCGGTTTTGTCACGGTCGGTGTTAGTCACTCCGGTAATAAACTCTTGATCTACCCAAAGATATCTATTCTCATTATTGGATTAACTTGATATTCAAATTATTTAATTAGCAAAGTGAAATATCTATAAATTTCCACTTTATTGATTTGTTTAGATTACATTAGATTTATCTGGATCTATCTGGTTATGCGAGAGAGGTGTTAAAATTAAATTCCTCAGCGGGAAATTCAGTTAATGATTTCATTTGCAAGAATTTTAATTTAGGTGAAAAAAATTGATTTAACTTATCCCAAAGTTGATGACTTGGTAGGCATTATCAAGGACATGGGTCCTGTCTTGTTTTTAAAAAGGATTTATAAAGGGCATACAGACAAATCCCTATTGATCCAGGAGATTTACATTTAGTGGGATTTAAGTTCGAGAACAAATTGTTTTCAGATCGTGTTTTACCAATGGGAACTAATGTCTAGTGCACAGATCTGTCAACGAATAACTACTGCCGTTTGTTTCATGTACTGTAAGATGGGGTATATGGCTGTTAATGGTCTAGATAATTTTTGGTGGTTTAGAATGTGCAGATAAGGCAATGGATGCATATGTAGCTTTAGGGTTATTATTAGAAAAATGTGGTTGGGAAAAGTCTGAACAGACATGTATCCCTACTTATTTTATTGCACAAAAGCAAAGGGATTGGGCACAAGTTATTACAACATTATAATAAGCCCTTTCAAATGTATTCCTTCCACAACACGTATGGAATTTTTGGGGATTTTAGTAGAAACTTCAAAATTAACCTTTGAGGTCACTCCTGAAAGAGTTCAGGAAATATCATTATTAGTTGAGGCTTGGTTACGAAAAAGGAGGCTTCTTTAAGAGATCTTCAGTCTTTATTGGGAAAGTTTCATTTTGTGTCTACCTGTGTTCGACCAGGAAGATAAATTGTTAGCCGATTATCAAATTGGTTACGACAAGCATTCCCTTCAAATGTCGTGGGTAGTGGACATATAATTATTAGAAGCATTCCTAGTGAGGTTAAAAAAGATTTAGTTTGGTGGCACAGATTTTTACCGGATTACAATGGTGTTTCAATTATGCATCTTGAAGAATGGTCTTCCCCAGACGAGGTTTGTTCAAATGGGTTTGGTGCTATTTCTTCAAACTAATATTGTCATTCTTTATTCCCTCCCTTTATTGCAGACAATAATTTACATGTGAATTGTCTGGAGCTTTTAGCTATAGTTGTTGCAGTCAAATTATGGGACAAGAGTTTTAAAGGTAAAAGAATACTAATTTACTGTGATAATGAGGCATAAGTTAAAGTCAATAATTCGGGTTCTTCGAAAGACATTTCTATGCAAAAATGTCTACGTGAGCTTTGTTACATTGCGGCAATTCATGAATTTGAAATTTGAGCTAACCACGTAATTGGAGAAGAAAACAGATTAGCTGATTTTCTATCTAGATGGCATATTCATAGTAGATTTTCAAAATTGTTCCAGTCTAGAGTAGATTTGAAAAGCTATGAGGAAGTTCAAGTCCTAGAGTCTTTCTTTCAATTTATAAATAAGTGGTAATTTGTTTTTGCAGAGCTCGATGATTTGAAGCTTCTCACAAAGAATTCTGCTAGATATGCATATGCAGAGAATACAAACAAAAACATAAGAACACAGTTATTAGCATACTACATGTTTTGTATATATTTTAATTTAAAACATATTCCTACATCAGTTCAAATACTTACTCTTTACGCCCAGTTTTTAAGTAGGAGTTTTAAGTCTGTCGATTTTATCCGAGAGGTTACTCCGAGCATAACTAAATTTACTGTTCATTTTTGCAACTTTGGTATTGTTATGTATTGAAGTGATCGATATTGTATATATTTTCTTTTCTCTTTTCAGGGAACTGCCATCCAGAATATGATGCCAGTATTCCTTTTCAGTTCTACTCTTGATCTTTATGTATCATGAGTGGTTTCGCCATTTTTCTTTCCATTATCCATATACATTTTGGAAGGAATAATACGTATTTTTTTAAGAAAGGAGAAAAGATTAAATATTTGTCGACTTTTCTTTTACATTTTTTGGCGGCCTAAGGCTTAAGAACATTTTGCCTATGTGTCATGTATTTTATTTATTTATATTTATTATGTATATTAATATATTTATATTTACATTTATGATGAATATGATTTTACTGCCAACACAAGTTAAAACTATCTGAGTTTTTCTTTATCTCAACAATGATAATTGTAACGGTCAGTAAAATCGTATTGGCGACCGTAAAACTTTTGTAGTGACAATTGCAACAGTGACTGAACATACCCTTGATGTATAAGTTTTTGAGACAGCAATTTTGCTCTGTTGACAAAATCGCTGTATCGCTGGAAACTTCAGGCACGGCAATAGCAAATGTGTTGTGAAATGTACACGCCATATGCTGAAAATCTAGGAATATTACTGCTCAAAAACGAGAAGTTCACTATTGGAAAGTCGAAATCATCATGCTTATCGTATAGTATGAAGAGGTGATGCAGATGATGGTGTATCAGTGGTCTTTTTAATTTCGAGTTCATTTAGGTATATGAGATGGTTATCCTCAAACTGAGGATTGTTCACTGAAAGAGCATCATTTATATAACGGAGACTTGGCTTACTTATTGTCTTTCTGAACTAGCTGAACTAGATAAAAAGTTGTTTAAAGTTCATACAACCCGTAAAAGTACATTTTAAGATTTTTAATCAAATATTAAGCCATAACAAAGTTATAAACAGAAAGATGCAGTCTTGTGAAACTATTCATTGTATATAAAATTGCCACTTGTTTAAATACATACAAGAGTTTTTCACATTATCTATCAGGAAATAAGGGCAATAAACATGTTTACAATAAAAGCAATAATATTTACTTCTTTAATGCAATGAAAGTATCCCGAGAGATCTAAATGAAATTTATCATTATGCACGTGATAGTACTCGGGGGTTTATTTTCTTTCGTTTTTACAATATTTTTATTGATTGGGTTACCTGATGGCACCAATAGAAGACACTGAGGCGGAAAATCTTTTTTGATTTATAAAAACTAAACAGGAAATTAGATCTTAAAATACCCACACATGAAGATATCTGTATGTTGTTTTGGTGTAATAGACCGGAAAAGTAAACGGTCTATTTTGTCATAAAAATTCAGGTTTTACTTAAATACTAAGTAAGTTTAAAATTCTATCATTTAAAATTATAAGGAGTTTGCTGTTCGTCGTTTTAGATGTAAACAATAAAGCGCCCTTTGCTTTTTTAATGGACATTATAAAGGTGCACGACAGGAAAAATGTGAGGGCAATGTAAAGAAAATTGATAAAGAAAAGGTAATAATCAAAAAGCCATTTTGACAGCTATTTATGTAATATCAAAATACTGAAAGAGGGCATTATTACATACGTATTTACTTTTTTTAAATTCGGTGTGTTCCCGCCGTAAACTTATCTCCATTGGCTGTCGTTGACTATCGCTATCGTGGAAACAAAATTAGGAAATGATTCTTTTAATAAATTAATGAAACCTGAATACTGGACACAAGTTATTATACATAGTATCATATACAAACATTTCCTATGTCATGCAGTGATGCAATACAAATACAAAGCGTCAGCAAAACATTACAAACATTTTGAGCTAACATTTATCAAAAGTCGAACATGTACAGTGAGATGGTATCTATTGCTTTGAAATTTTGAAGTACATTATGTCAAATTCTAACGTTGGACAGGACTCCAAACCAGTCAACCTTAATTAGAAATTATCAGTTCGAAATTATTAGCTCGAAGCAAACCAAACTGAATAGGCCGGATCTTTCAAGATCGAAGAAGTAGCCAAACCAACTGAAGAAGACCAAGTTACTTAAGTGCATTAAAAACAAAATCAACTTCACAAAAGAAATTGAAGACGCACAAAAAAGACAGCATCAAAAATGAAGAGAAGAAAATTGTCAACCGAAAAATAAAAAGGAAACCAATCACAAAAAGCCAACAGCTTAGAAACCTCCGACAGAACGAGCTAATAAATCTCATATGAAGACAAAAACTATAAAACCAATGAAAATTAAGAGCAAAAGAGGAAGTTTTTTTATAATGTATGCAAACAAATGAACTTAATGGCCATACAGATCATTAAAATTATTGCAGTTGGAGCTAAAATATGTGTTATGGTCTCATGTTCATTTACTCCATATCTTTTCGTAAAATATTTTAAGGGCTGCCAAAATTTTTAAGACAGGAATTCAGTTGTTACTTATGAATTATTGTTTTACTTCATCTTGAAATGGAAAACAGAGGTCAACTACAAACTATGCTGTATGACAAACGCTGTGACTTCACTCTTCCATAAGTCAACTTCCCTTTTCTTTGTAGCAGTATTCCAACAGCGTCGGCATATGAAGTTTAGATCTCCCATCTCATTACCTACTCAAGGGCCTGTGGTCGATACTGTGACTACCTTGAGAGAGCTCGGTTGCTCACAAAATGACTACTTGCTTTATTTTACCATGTTTTTGTTGAGACTTTGTCTCATGTGCATTGACTGCATATCCCTTCATTGCTTACTTAAAGAAGGGTTTCTCACCCATACTTGAGGTTTTCACTACCGAAGTTCTCGACATCACGATCTTGTGGAATGCTGTTGTATATTTGTTTCCCAGAAGACAACAGTTCTTTCCCTTTACTGCTTTGTTTTTTCGATACTGAAATTGACTTTACAACCATATTTGACATGTTCCACACGGCAGGTTTCTTGCAAGAAGCAGGAGGTGTTTACTCTATCGGTGTACCTGATCTCACCCTTGGTTTTTATTGGGTCCGTGTTGTTCATTTTTGTAAATGTGTGTGTCTTCATTTTTCTTTTCTGTGCTGTACTCATGTAATGGCTTTGTTGCTTTGTTTTTCCAATTTCCCATTCTAGACTGACGGTTCTGTTATCACTTACTAATGCTTTCCCCTGTGTAAACCGTTTTTTCCCTTTCTTACTACCTCCATATTTTGTTTCTTTGGTTTTTTTATCTATTGGTTTTCTTCTTTTTTTTCTTTTTCTCTTCTCTTCATATAAGAAAATCATTTGTCGTTGTCGAGAAAAGTAGCTCAAAAGAATAAATAATAAATGAAAGAATTTATAATCATATATATATATATAATGGAAAAAAGAAAGTACTGACATTACGATGTGACTTCTGTGAATTCTGTACCAGATTTTTCCAGTATAAATAATACCGTACCTGCACCATCTATTGATGGTGTCTCGTTCCAATCTAGATACGTACACCGGCGGATCCAGTCTTCGAAAAACGCGTTGCAATGTTTTGTAATCTAATGCCATTTTTTGCCTTATTTCGCACAAAATTAGACAAAAATCGATAAAAGTGGAGGGAGTGTGAGCTCAAATTCTTGAAACCCTCTAGATTTTTCAATGAAACATACGGCTTTGGTATAGTTATTGTTGATGCGTTTTGAAATATTTTTTTAACAAGCAGGAAATGCTTACTCTACCGATACACCTGATCTCACCCATGGATTTATTGGGTCCGTGTTGTTCATCTGTATGTGTGTTTTCATTTTATTCTGTCCCGTACTTATGTGGTGTCCTTGTTTTTTTATGTTTCCAATGTTGCCGTTGTCCATGAATTGTTCTAGTTTTTTGACTGACGGTTCGGTTTTCACTCACCCTTTTTTCTACATAGGACTCTTTTTGCAATTTTCCTTTGATTAATTTATATGTTAGCAATAGCAAGAACTAAAAAAAAAATCCAATGCCGCAAATTTCATTATTTATAGCCGACACATAATTCATTCTCAGATCGATATCATATTCAAAATTCAGGAACTTGTCATTTCTCCTTTGTGCTGGCCCGAAAGCCGATTTTATTGGAAAACTTGCAATATCTAAATTTTGAAAAAATTGTTTAAGACTAAGGAGTAACGTCCTCTTGCATAGCTCTGTCCTTAGCTGATTTTGGTTTTCATATTTAGATCTTATAGGTTATTTGTTTTCTATGAGTTTTTACACGTATATTGGTTTATAGACTTCCAACTGTTTTGATTTTATCTGCACGGAAATAACTAAATACCGAAGTTACTAAGAATTTAGGCTCTGCATATACACATTTCGACAATTTATGTCTTTTTAGTGCAGATAAAATCTAAACGCTTGGAAGACCATAAACTCAAAGATGTTGGAAAACTGATAGAGAAGAAATAACCAATATGATCTAAATGTAAAGCCAAAATCAGCTTAGGAAAGAGCTTTGCATGAGGGAGATACTCCTTAGTTTTCAACAAAATTTACAAATTGTAGATACTGTAAGGTTCCAAATAGAATCGGCTTTTGGGTCAGCACCGAAGTACTGACTACTGGGCTGGTGAATACCCTCGGGGTCTAATAGTCCACCAGCAGAGGCATCGACCCAGTTGTAACAAATAACTAAATACTGAAGAGACTTAAGTTTTCGAAATACGCATATGCAGCAACAAAATTTACAGTAACTTCGGTATTTTGTTATTTGTTCCTTGAGGGTCAACAACAATAATGTATTTAAGTTGATAAATTCAGAGAGCTCAGAAAACTGAGAAATTCTTACACTCTCTACCTGGCCTTCATGCACCCTTTTTTATGCATTACATCTGACAAATTTGGAAATTCATAAAAAATGAAAAAGAAATAAATTAAAGAAACTTAGTAGTAAGTCTTTTACGGAAGACATGTGTCGCCTGCGTAATAACACTAAAAGTAAGTTACGTCAAACAGGAAGTGAGCATGCAAGAGATCCCAGACCCTCTTACACATTATAGGTCCCCATACTGATACTCCATGCCAAATTGCAGAAGGCAGGGGTATGTGGTGTCTGAGAAAAACATGAGAGAAATTTTCAAGACTCGAAAAATATTCTAAGTTCAGTCAAACAGGAAGTGGGCATGGCAGAGATTCAATACTCTATTACACGGTATAGGTCCACATACTGATACTCCATACTGAATTGTAGAAGGCTGGGATCTGTGGTTCCTGAGAAAAATGTGACAGAAATTTTTCAAGACGCAAAAAATATTCCAAGTTCCGTCAAACACCTGCTGTTTCCGATCAAAATTAAATAATTTAAGCAGATATTGAGACTCTTATAATTTCTACATCAGCAAATTCGTTCAGAGAGTTCTATAGATGTTTGCATTATATTTTACGTTATAATATTTAATCCAAATGCCTCTTTGATAAATGTATTTGTATAAATTTTGAAACTGTTTGCAAAACTGTTGTGCCAATTACCTTAACAAACTGTGATAAGATGGAAACAATCTGTTGTAATGTTCTAAAATGTTTCCTTGAAATATTTAGGCCAAAATATTCTAAATAAGGTAAANAAAACTCTATTACACGGTATGGGTCCCCATACTGATACTCCATGCCAAATTGCAGAAAGCTCGGATACATAGTTCCTGAGAAAACTGCGACAGAAATTTTTGTGACGCCGACGCGGACGACGACGACGACGACGCAAGACGACAGATAGTGATCCATATATGTCGCCACTGCGTGAACGCAGGCGACACAAAAATGTACCAAAATACAAGGGCCTATTTTCTATACAACGAGAACAGGTGGAAGAAGTACCTGTGAAGGACAAAGAGAACAGCCGTGTACTCCATCCGACAGATTCTAAATTAATGCTATGAATATGATGCAGCTTTTGTCGCCGCATAGTTTTAGATATTTTAAAAAATCAATAAAATCCCATAAAATCCTTTCTTGTCTTACACATGTTCTCATGCAAGTTTTGCTCATTAAACATTATTCCAAATCATTCTGATGAGTAATATTTCATTGTCGAGCAATATCATATTTTGGTAAATGACACTCAAGGTCGATTAGAAATATACAGTGAGCTTTTAAAACAGGGCAAAAAATAAATAAATACAAAATGAAATAAAAAAATAGTAAAACAAGTACCAAATTTCGATGTTATATAGTTGTCTACGTTTGTCATTTTATTTTTTTTTCTTGTGTATTTCCTTGATTGATTGTGGCGTTTGATTGTCATTTTCTGCCATTTTAAGTGTTTCCTGTTGCCTTCTCCACATTTAAATAACAATAAAAAAAATTTCATTTTTTTAACATAGAATTTAAAGGTTAAAAACCGTTTCAGACTACCTAATCACTGTACGTATAACATGGAAGTAACGATTTTGGTTGAGGTGGAGATGTTAAGAAAATAGGTGAACGCTGGAACAAAGGATCGAATTCAGACTTGGTTCGCCTAAACTCAGTAACCAGAGTGTATAACAGTTATTTAATATGACTTAATATTTTCCTACTTTCTTTATGACCTCATAAAAGACTGATCAGTCAAAATTTTGCCCTACAATTGGAAATTCTCTTTATTTTTATCGATAATTCATTTATGTCACATTTATTTACTAGAGATAAATATTACCTCGTGTGCATCTAACATGTCCTTATCATTCTATATATCTCCTACTTATTTGACTCGAATTATCAATATTTTCTGGTCCGATCAAATCAAAATCAAGTACCAACCGCTGCAGTAATTCTTTTGTCGACACCTGCTGTTTCCGATCAAAATTAAATAATTTAAGCAGATATTGCGACTCTTATAATTTCTACATCAGCAAATTCGTTCAGAGAGTTCTATAGATGTTTTCATTATATTTTACGTTATAATATTTAATCCAAATGCCTCTTTGATAAACGTATTTGTATAAATTTTAAAACTGTTTGCAAAACTGTTGTGCCAATTACCTTAACAAACTGTGATAAGATGGAAACAATCTGTTGTAATGTTCTAAAATGTTTCCTTGAAATATTTAGGCCAAAATATTCTAAATAAGGTAAAACAAACGTATTTTGATTTTATAATCTAATTGTTAAGACCTGTTTTAAGATACCATTCGAAACTGTTGTGCGATCAGTTACAGTGAAGTGTTTTATTCCAAGTGTTAAAATAAAGTGAAAAAGATTCATCAGAATGTTTAACTTTACTATAATAGAAAAATCAAGTGCAAATGACTTACCCTATTTATGCAACAATTCATGAATTTGTATAACGCAACATTAAACACCTTCATAAGGATTTATAAGGAAAAACAAGAAAAAAAGTCGAGTTAATTTGGTCTTTTTGGAAAAGTGAATTTATACAACTTTTAACATCTTTCGTATCTTAAAAGTCATGAAATGTTTATATCACAACACATAAAACTCATTGACAAGATATGATGAAGTAATTACGAATATCGGACATTTGTTCCTGGTATTTGTTTTAGTGACCAAATTTACTGTAATGAGTGAGAACTTTAAAATACAGTACAAAAATGATATGAAAAAAGAACTTTGTAAACGTGATATCTATTTTTAATGTAATTAAAGGAAACACTTACAATGGCCGAACATTACAATCACATGTCACAATCAACCAGGGAACTACACAAGAAAAACAATAAAATGACAAAAGACAAACATAGATAACGATAGGAACTCGGGATAGCCGGATTTGGTACCGGTACTGGCAACAGCCAGCGGTAGGGTTTAGTCGAGAACGACGAAATTTACAACTGCTAAAGTAGACTTAAACGGTGTAGATCGAAAAGGAAAAATATGTCAAAAGGTATCTCAGCAAACTTAGCATTGGCATTCTTTTCTAATTAAATTCTAAAGCAATTGAAAGAATACAGGAAAGAGCACTTCGTTTTGTGCATGATGCTAGCTCTAGCGCGTACGATTAACTTTTGCAAAAATATAAAATGCCTTCCCTTGATGTCAAAGATCAATGGCCATTGAAACCTTCAAAATTATTATCAAATTTTTATCAACTTACTTACTACATCTACCTCATATTATCTAAAAATATTCTTTCAGGTACAGCAATATTTTGGAATTTTCGCATGTAAGGACACATTTTGGTAAGAAAAGTTTTCGCGGCTGAGAAAAGCTGTTCACAATTGAAGGGCTTGATCCAGTCCAGGAATGGTTTAGAATTTCATTGTTCCATGTGCAAATAGTGCTTGTTTTCTGTACCAAAACGTTCTTTCTGTAAGCATATTTATAATATCAAAAAACATATAATTGATGAATTTTATGATGCTGAATATAAAAGAGAATTATAGGCTATAAACAGGATAAACGAGTTTGATTCTGAACCGTGGTTTGCTTTTCTGATTGGATGGGCTTAAATTTACTGTTGTATTTAAAAATACTCAATTGCGATTTCCGTCTCTCCTTTCTCATTGATTAAAACTATAATTGGCCTTTTCGATTTAAATTCAAATTTCCAATTTCGATCGGAAACTGCAGGTATTATACAAAAACCCGATTTTTCAGTCCTATTTTGATCGGAAACTACATTTTTCGTTCGAAATACCGGGTATTTCTCAAAATATTGCGTATTTCGATCGGAGCGAAATACTAAGTATACCGCTTTTTGTGACTATCGTGTACCGTAGGTTTTCCTGAGAAAATCGCATAAAACTATTTGATTATTTTTTTTTGTATTTTTAAAAATATATCTTTTAAACTTATATTCGTAACTTTTATGATTTATATCTATGAATTTTCATAAATATATAAGTTTTGGAAATTATATCAACCGTACAAAATAACTTATTTTTTTAATGTGGCTTTTAACGAAATAAGGGACAATAAAGGACGCGGATCCTCATATGAACAGTTCACTTGTGAATTGAACACATAACAATAAGATATGCCTGTGACATTGTTGCATCGATTTATTATCGATTTTTTAAAAATATTTTTTTCAATTCGTTCTATAGGTAACAATTACTAAGACACATGTACCTACAGAAACAAAGTGAAAAAGAAAAATTTGCATAACGAATTGCATACTATTTTTATCAACAGCTTTTTAGTAAATTCATTCAACATGATTTCTTCAGGTTATTCTGGATAAATTTCTAGTCATTAAGACCAAATCACGATAAATCATTATTCATAAAACAGGCAGGTTAATACGACGTCCAATTTCCAATAAGATTGAATAAATAAAATGATGTACAGATAAGACGGTGATACCATTTATTTGTCATGTAAAACTCAATACAAACATATCCTATCAACTCATTCCATTGGCTGCTTCACATTATATAAATAGAACTCTCAAGTCTTGTTTTATTTTGACAATTATCCAATAACAAACAGTTCTATCAGCAGAATTCAGTAATACAGTGTTCAATCAATGTAAAATGGATCAGATAAACAGATAACCTCTAATTACCTTTATTACATTAGGGAGATTAGATAATGATAATTCGGGATAATGTAGTTACCTGTCCAGGTAGATAATCCGGAATGGGAAATAATGTAGTTACCTGTCCAGGTAACGGAGGAGGAGGACAGTTAAGTACTTACCTCAGTTTACATCAAATTCACCAAATTCAGGACACGTGGGATCTAATCAAAGATGATTTAGCTCAACTTGGTGTTATTGTTTTTATGAGGTGAGATATGATTTATCTTTTCAGTTAATTTGATAAACAATATATATAAATGTTCCAAAAATTTATTAAAGTTACCAACAGCTCAAATTTAATGCCCATATTGCTAAGAGATGTATAAATACGCTTTGACTGTCCTTGTAATATATCTTTCCTTGAGTTCTTCCTACTTGTTTAAAGAATAACACACTATAATTTTATCGTTTTCGAGGAGAAATTCTAAATTTAATTGTCGTCTTATTTACGTTTCAACCAAAGTCTTCGATCATGTATTCAAAGTCCAAAATCTTTGATTATTTTATTAGAGTGCGTTTCAGTTCGTTGTTACTGTTAATAAATACATGTAAGTCAAAATTATTTGACTTTGAAGTAGAAAACTTGATTATATTCCAGTTAAAAGCACCATAGCTTTACCAGTCAAAAAAGCCAAGATTGCTTGACCAATGAAGTATATTGAAATAACATTTCTAGACATTTTTGATATCAGACAAAACTATTTAAAGACTAAACTCAAAGGGGAAAATATAAAGATTTGAGGTGTTAAATTGAATGACATATCTGATTTTATTCTGGAGAATACCAAAGTTCTCTTAGATATATGGAAAACTAAATTGAATGGACAATGACAGCACATTTTTGTAGTGTCACTGTATAGCATTACGCCATATTATATTTGTAGGATATCAACAGTTCCATTATATAAACGGATTTTTGATCTCTACTAATAACAACAATGTTCTGGTGGTAAAAATAATAAATAGTAAAAGAAAAAAAAATCATCCATACTTTCAACAATCTCAACTTTTCTTAATGTAAACACATTTCATTGCAGAAAAGCAAACATGTTTCTCTGGTAAAAGAAAAAGCGTCACTAAACTAATTTCATTATTTAACGTAGCTTTAATTGTGTTAGTACGAATAGTTTTGAATAGAAATAATAGACTTCATATATTCTGATATTGTCATTTTGTATAATAAATATACCCTTTCATAATGTTGGAATGATGTTACAGAAATCCCGTATACATTAAATAAGAGCCAGATTAATAACATCATAAAATACAGAAATAGATAGTAGGGTGTTAGGGTTCTAAAATTGCAATTAATCTTTTCATCATGAGCTGAAAGTGTATTTACACTAGTATACCGACACTTCAGTTCCATAATCAGTTAAAGGAATTCCAGTTCATGTTCACACGAATTCTGTTCAGAGTGAGACCGGGCAAGTTAAAAAACGATGTGGAAAATGTTGATTGCTAATGCATTAAATCCAATTAATCCGAAAGCATAGATTTTGTTTTTTAAAATTATCACATTTAGGGTGGGGGTAATTTACATAATTTAAATAGGCAATCTCTTTAAACCTTTTAACATTTTCATCGAAATTGGTCGTTTCAAAAATTCAAGATCTAGTTTTCTTATTTAAAGCTGATATTTTGACTTTGAAAGCCTAGATTACCTCTTGAATTCCACTAGGAAAGCATAACCATTAACACAAAGAAACATAAGAAAGATCTGTCGTTTTTAGCTTTAGTTACCTGTGCAACTTAACTGTTGGAGTTAGAGACGTCGCTGGTATAAATTAAACGTGATTCAACAGGCGTTTATTTTCAAATCCAAAGAAATAAAACGTAGAAAATCAACTAATGTCGAAACATTATTCTGCTTTCTCTTGAACAAATTCTTATTTTCTGTCACTAATGGGAAGCTTGTTAAGGAAGTTGTTTAAAGCATTTAATAATGACAAGTCTTTAAACTACCGTCAATTATTTGAAGACATGTGGTTGTAAGATGTTATTGCTGTTAGATTTAGCTTTATTAAGAGACATTGGTATATAACAAGTGTTTGTTAACTTTCTATATACAGCTATAATTGTCAATATGTCTCAATGAGTAAGTACTGATTCTATTATCGTTACTTGGACAGAGAATTATACTCGAATATAATATTATGTGAGGAAGGAATGATCGGAAAATGTACAAATACATTATACAGATACCAATCTACAAAATTTCCCCGGGACAAAAAGACAAGTGTGATTTTCTTGTACTAAATATTCACTGTAAAGGTGTACTATAGCTTCTTACAATAAAATAGTTTGAACGTTTTACTAATTAAAATACATTTTTCAATGTAAAATTTGGTAACTTGACTACATACCATTTCATTACCCTACATTAAGACTTATGAAATTTGCCATTAACAAAGTTCATCAAACAGAACGGAACATTCGCAGAAATATTCATACATCTTGCTTTGATTGACACAACTTTATCTCCTGAAGAGGAACTCGATTCTATAATATCTGACAATTCAGTCAAATAAAGATGGCAGTGGATAAAACCGAACTGAATGATTAACAAAGTAAGATTTATTTAAAAAAAAAGAGACTTCCCATGTTAGCATGAAAAGCAATAAAATTACAGAAATTTCGGTCGATTTGATTTATGAATGCATTTTGTATAACTTTTCATAACTTTACCACCACGACAGAAATCAAAATGTGCTTGACCTTTATCGTCAAGAACCTTCATTATAAGTTTAATTAATCAGGATATTCTTTATACCCTTTTGTAGAATATACAATACATATTTTACGAAAGGATATGTCGTAAATAAACACGAGACCATACCACATATGTAAACTCCAACTGCAATTTATTTTAATGAGCTGTTTGGCCATTATGGAAATTAAATGAACATCAGCAGCATAGCATTCAAACATAGGAAATCCACAATTTCAAAAAATGTCTAAAATGCATAAGACCAAACGAAATCAAATAAATCGGTAATATCAAATAACTACGATTGAGGGAGTTTAGTTTTAGAATTTACAACAATTCTGATAATAGTTATAAAAAGAGTGTACACATGAGGTATATTCTCATGTACAAGTACACTATATCTAAATAAAGGGCTACGTTGAGCGCAGCATGATACGACCGCAGCATGTCGACCACTTAGATTTGAACAAGTGTAAACTAAAATTATAAGCTCCGAAGGAGCTGAAACTCGAAAGCCTTGAAAATCTAAACGTGGTAAAGCGTCGAACTGCTGCATACGGTTATTCCGTAATACTTGGACATGTGTCATATAGATATTAAGAACTCTCCGCCTTCGGCTTACGAGTTAATGAATGTGGACACAGTAATTTGCTGGACACAATAAGGACATTGACACATTACTTAACTGGACACAAACTAGTAAAAATAAAAATTAACCCTTTTAATCCCTTATTTATACTGGATTTGGCTTCCTATTTCGATATTTTTGGAAATGAGTACTTCTGTTTTGACTACTTTTGGATTATGGCTTTCCATAGTATTTGATTTTAATGCTGCTGATGAGAGGTTACTCCTTGAAACACGTGTGCAGCATGATAACATAATTTACTGTTTTTATGCAACTTCGGCATTTTTTTGTATTATAGGATATATCGTAAGAGCTAAGAAAAATATGTTCACTACCAACTAAAAGATTGAAATCCAATAAAAAATAAAGATTTCACATATTTTGAAACATTGCTATTTGGCCCCTTTGACCCCTTATAGCTTGGAAACCGTAAGAGCAACACAAAATCTATCGCCATACTACTGAAATAGGAAAAATGAAAGGATATGGAGTGAATATACATGTGACAAAAACGCAAACTCCAGTTTATCAAGGACAGGGCTTTTATTCCTGTCTACATCTTAATGTCGCCTGAAGGCCTTCAACTAGAGGTGAACAATATTGACCCCCTCAAGCGAGATCAAGAAGGCCCTAGCGTGCACTTAAGCGGTATTCTTGACAAAAATTATATCAAGGTCACTCCCTTGCTCCCCACCCGCCATGGAGTGCCAACTCGGGCGATGCTCAGGGCTATCCAGCTGAAAGCTTACAATGAGAATAATCCAAAGAAAAAAATCCCATCAAATCTAATGAAAAATAAAGATTTCATATATTCCTAATAATTGCAATTTTTGCCCTTTTAACCCTTATAGATCGGAAATGATAATATCTATGCAAAATATGTTGCCATATTGCTGGAAGCTTACAATGAGAGGAATCGAAAGAAAAAAAATCCCATCAAAATATGATGAAAAATAAAGATTTCAAATATTTCTGATAATTGCAATTTTTGCCCCTTAGACCCCTTATGGCTCGGAAACTGTAAGAGCTACGCCAAATGTGTTGGCATACTACTGAATACTTGCATTGAGAGGAATCCAAAGAAAAAATCCCATCAAAATCTGATGTAAAATAAAGATTTCACATATTTCTAAAAATTGCAGTTTTGGCCCCTTTAACCCCTTATAGCTCAGAAACAGTAAGAACTGTGCCAAATCTGTTGACATATTACTGAAAGCCTACAATGAGAAAAATCTAAAGAAAAAAATCCCATTGAAATCAGATGAAAAATAAAAAAAAATAGTAATCTCCATGTTTGCAATTTTTGTCCCGTTTGGGCCCATCATAGCTTGAAAAGGATACAAGTTATACAAAATTTGATGGTGCAAGGCTATGTTAATCCATTGCAAAAACTGCATCAAAATCGGACAAAAAAATAAAAAAATAAAATTTTTTGAAATTCGCCCCTTTTGGGTCTCAATTATCTCGTGAACGGTATATGCCACATAAAATCCGTTGCATATTACGGATTGGAAATTTTCTTAGGAGTGCACTGAAAAAACGCCATCAAAATCTGATGAATATTAAACATTCTACAGTCAAATATGTGAAAACATCCAATTTAACCCTTTATAGCCTCCTAATTCTGAAAAGGATGGGCCACTAACCAAAGAAAAAAAGGTCCCAAAGAATGTGCAAAGAAACATCATACTAAAATTTGAAATCAATCTGTCTACCAGAACCAAAGTAAGTGAGAACCGAACCGTCAGTCAAAAGAACTAACAATCCATGGACAATGGCAACATCGGAAACACACTAAGAAACAACGACACCAATTGAGTACGGGACAAAAAAGAAAAATGAAGACACACATCCAAAGACACGAAAATACCTAATTTTACCCTTTTTAGGCCCCTTTTTGCCTCTTTTTCTAAACCAGGCGGGGCAGGGAACGCGAAATTAAAACCCGGGCTTAAGCATGTGCCAAACAACATCATACTTAAATTTGAAAATGATCCATGCGCTAGAACAAACGTTATACAGTAATTTTTTGAATAAAAAATGTCCAGTTTTCGCTCTTTTCTGATAAAAAATGGCAAATTTGGTTAAATACTTTAGACCCTTCAGCGGGTTCGTTTTTTTTTCTTAAGAAATTCAATTTATTTGGATCATCAGCAGGTTAAATTTTCATCTCAGAAATTCAAATTATTTGACCCTTCAGTAGGTAAAGTATTTTCAGAAATTCAATTTATCAGCATAAATTACCTAAATATACCTAAAAAAGTTGTTAGATGAACCGAAATGGTATTTTTTTTTTATCTATCACATATTTGCCTGAGTTGTTTGACGTCTTAAGTCACAACTTACATAACATCAGAAGCTCAAGCTTCCTATGAAATATTGTTATTAAATTTTATATGAATTCTTGTGAGAAAAAATAGCTCTCTAGGTCATTATATGCAGGCCGTTTTTTTACGAGGTTAAACTAGAATACAAATTATGTGTTATATTTGGTTATATAGTTTTGCTAACTATCACAAGGGCCGATAAAATTTCATTTACAATATGTTTTCTTAAAAACAAGGGCTCTTTTTTTCCCTATCTTGTTAGCAGTGCAGTACAAATATCAAGTTTTTGTCTGGTAACATTTAAATTAGTAGAGCATGGTGTCTGCAGAATAACAATAAATGAAGTCTCTCTGCAGAAATAAAGATCTCCTTAGGTGATTGACTTTATAGAATTTAAATTAAATTATTCAGATCGCCAGACGTTTTAACATTATGTGCTGCATCTAAATTTGACAATTGTATAATTATTTGTTCAGAAAAGAGAGATGTATTGTCAACACACTGTGATGGGATGGTGAGTAAAATGATTAGGGCTACATTATATTTTTAGAAGATTATGAGCAGTAGCTAGATTATACGAACCAACGGAGCATCGAAAGTTACAAGTGGACATTAACTTTTCTCCGGTCTCCGCTATGGAGTACACGTTTATTCTGAGTTGATAGATTATTGTAGAGATTTTTTTTTGACAGACTGTCAAATGAAGGACGTGAAATGTTGGTAATTGAGACCTATCTTACATGCCCTGGATAACCTATGTATTGAAACACTATAACATAAGTTATTTATCTTTGCTTCTAAAGGGAATATTTACCTGGGTCCTTCAATATAGCTGCCTTGATATCTTGGACATCATCGTGGATGAAATATAGTTTCTCCTTCAGGTAGGAGTAAGTTGCAAATATTTCTTCCCTCGAGTTAGTAAAATTTTGATTTTCAACATTCGAGCCTTAGCGAGCATTTTAAATCGAAATTTTACTATCGAGAGGGAAAAATATATCTCGCGACGTAGCTGAACGAGACTTTTTTCTCCCATGAAATGTGTGTAAAACACGAAAGATCTAAAATGGCGGGAAATCTATCGAGGAAATTAATCAACGCCCGTTGGTAAAAAATGTCGCGTGCTCATTTAGCCAACTGGGCATGGGAGAAACAACTTGAACAATATACAGTTATTGGCTGAGTCCGATAACAACAGCTTTTTTGTTTGACCTGAGGACTTAACTCTTGCCCGAAAGTCATGGGCTAAGATTTTCAGTTGAGGCATGCAAAGGGTAAAACAAAACAGCCTATAATTGCTTAGATATTCCTTTTCACATATAAGATAAGTTTTATTGATAAATCAATTTGTACTACAATTTTTCGTATGCAACTTTCTGTTTCGTTCAGCACATTTAATTTCATTGGCGTAAAGTCGCTCAACTTAAACATTCATGCGTTCCAGCCGCCGAAGGCGATCATTTGATATGCACGTTATTTTATTTAACCAAGCAAAACGACGCAATGGTCAGCAAATCAGATGAACATGAGCGGCCATTTTGGCTACACTAGTTACGATTGGCCATAGGCAGAGAACAGGTCGAAAACTGTTGACGTTGAACAGATCGTCTTTTTTTGGGGGGGGGGAGAAAAAATAAGCAGTTAAATTGTCGATTTTTATTTGTAATCGATTCATACGATGAAAATACTATACGGAACAACAAAAGAGAATCATCTTATCTTGCTTCTGTGCTGTAGAGAATTTCGAACCCTCTGTTGTAGTTTTGTTAGAAACTACAGAAGTTTTACGGTCGTCACCATGATTTGACAGACCATTATAATGTTTGAGAATATATATCTTATTGGTAGATCCAAAGTTGGTTACCGGACTGACCAACATGGACTATGACAAAACCGAACTTTTCACTGGCAGTGTGACGTGTGCCACATATGGAGCAGATCATGCTCACCCTTCCGGACCACCTGATGATACCTCAGTTTTTATAAGGGGTTCACACTGCCATTGCTTTAGTCATGTGGCGCTCTTGATCATTTTTGTTTATTTATTTTGTCTTTGTCATGCTGTCTCAATTCGTGTTGGATATGGATTGCCGTGATTTTTTATTTTGATTTTTGAATTCACCATTTAATCATGTTTAGCTTCGGTATTCGTTTGCCGATGTATTTCACGTGTTCAGGATATTAACGAATAGGTTGCCGAGCATTTTCAGTGGATATGCTATCCATTCGTTTTAAAATATAATCATATAGGGAAGTTGGGTGACTCTAAGAGAGACATAACTTGAAAATTAATTAAAATGACAATTAGTAAAAAGGAGACAATACAAACCATACACAGCATTGGAAATTATAGCCATTGTGTCGGATGGTTTTGACTGGATTTCATTTATATGTACTGTTGTCCGCAAAGTTGATAAATTAATACAAAACTTAAGTAAACGTCATTCAGGATCTCGAGTCATCTTTGCATTGGTGTTTCGTGTGACTTCTATACAGTTACAATGAAACTAAACGTACCTGTACATTGTTCCTGGACATGTGATAATATGATTTATGAACTCAATCTTTTGCTGAACTACACTTCTGGCAACACTATATATCAACATGTCATAGGTATTCCCATGGATACAAATTGTGCGCCACTAATTGCAGATTTTTTTTCTGTTCTGTTAGGACTTCAAAATAGAACTACACAAAACAGTGAAACACTTATTTCTATTTTCAATGAAAGCATCATATTGACTATATTCCTCCTATTGACAATCCTAAGTTTTAAATTATGTAGAGATAATTTACCCACAAGAACTGCCATTAAATGAAGCAAACAATGATGCTAAATACTGCCTTTTCTGGAACAAACTGTCAGTATTGACTTGTGAAATAAAGACTAAAAATATAATAAAAGGGATGATATTTTATTTCACTATTACTAATTCCCCTTTTCTTGATGGGGATCTTCCTGTAGCTCTATCCTACGGGGTTTATATGAAATCAGTAACCTTGTTGTAAAAGTTTCGTACCGTACCAGTTGAGATAAAGCCCGTAGGGTAGAGCTAGAGGAACGTCTCCGTCAAGAAAAGGGAAATTAGTAATACTGAAAATAAAATCATTCCGTTCGTCGTAAATTTAAGTTTTTATTTAGTTTTACATGAATGTATTAAGCCATCACGAAGTAAATTCAAAGACATAAAGATCAATTATCATATTGGGCGAAGGAGTGCTTTGGGAAATAGCTGTTGAGTAACGTCTAAATATGCGATTATAAATCAGATATATTTTATTTCAAGAAATGACATTTTATTACGATAAATGTTTGAAGAGATTAGAGTGCCAGTCATGGAATTAAGTCAATAGTTTTATGTGAAATTATGATCTGTTTTCTAATCCATTAATTGTTGATTGCGTTTCATAGTATGTGAATTTGTACCAAGCAAATTTACTATTTTGTAGCTTGAAGTTTAAGATGACATTTCAAAACAAACAATTTTGTTTCAATTTATCCAAGCAATGATTGATTGGTAAGCGTCATTGCGACAGTCAGTATTTGTTATTAGTGAAAAAAAGATTTACATGATTATTCCCACTCATTGTCAAAGGAAAGAAGTGGTTTTTATAATAGGTACAAAGTATTTTCCTTTCAGTAGTGACTTCGAGATGAGACAAAAAGCAACAATTAACTACAGTTACACGCCAAAAGTATTGTTGAAATGTGACTTGTGCATTCTATAGAATTTATTTCTGGGCAGTAATTTAGATTTTTTAGAATTTGTAATTACCTTTTAAATACGATTTAAATGACAACTAAACTATTTTCCATTATATTTACTGTGGATACTTTGTAAATGGGGGTAATAACAAAATTACCAAACAGAGTGGTCAACAGCCGAAGTCCATGAAACAAACCGAACAGAGTGGTCAACAGCCGAAGTCCATGAAACAAACCGAACAGAGTGGTCAACAGCCGAAGTCCATGAAACAAACTGAACAGAGTGGTCAAGAGCAGAAGTCCATGAGACAAACCGAACAGAGTGGTCAAGAGCAGAAGTCCATGAAACAAACCCAACAGAGTGGTCAACAGCCGAAATCCATGAGACAAACCGAACAGAGTGGTCAACAGCCGAAGTCCATGAGACAAACCGAACAGAGTGGTCAAGAGCAGAAGTCACCCATGAAACAAACCCAACAGAGTGGTCAACAGCAGAAGTCCATGAAACAAACCGAACAGAGTGGTCAA
>MJUU01059466.1:31454-73402 GCA_002080025.1 Modiolus philippinarum | reverse complement strand
TGGCAGTGACATCGATCCAATGGTTCAAAATACAAAAATACCGAAGGTGACCATTCAATTCAAAAATGTTCAAAAACTGATAGAGAACAAATAAATGTGTTACGTAAGATTTTTATTTTAACGAAAGCCATTTGAAAAAAATAATTAGGAATACGAACAACATACGATTTTTTAGAGACATAATGTGTGTGTGGTTTTATCAAGACTGGACAATCTTCGATCTTCAAAATTTGGTAGTTAAAACCAAACATATGAATAAAGTAGACTTACAATAGTGTACCAATTAACGTTTTCCGTCTTTATAAAGAATTGAAGACAAAAATCAAGTAAAAAACAGAAAAGTCTAGCAAAACAGTTTTTAAAACAAGACAAATGAGCAAAGCTACATTTTCGAATTTCGACATATAGGATAGTGAAGAAAATATATCTAGTTCCTTTTTTGCTATTTAATTACGTAAATAAATAACAACAAAGGTAAGAATTAAAAGACCAGTATTAAAAACTCTTGGACAAACGAAAAATCCAAGAGCACACATACCAAAACGCAGAACACATTAAGGCAGCAGTAATAATACCGATTTGGAACGTGCATTTTACAAATAAAATGGTAGGTTAAATCAGGTTTATAGAGAAAATTGAACAGTATGCAAATGATTTAGTTGATATGTTGATATTTCGATTCTAATCGGGCCTTTTTCAAAATAATTGCATATTGCAAATAAAAAATTTCAATTCATTCCATTGTAAAGTTATAAAAATATAGTAAACACATTTAAATAGATAGTAAAAGCGGCTTCGACACAGCTGACTGCTCTAAATTTCTCGTTTTGAACTCTTCTTATATGCAAAATTATTCAGTATGTCACTTTCTTGCTGAAATGTTAATATTTTTTTGATATATACATTTGCAACATGAAAGTTGCATCTGTATTGTACATTAACTAAACTGTATTGTTTTACCACGTAACACATTGTGTAATATTGTTGACGTACAATTGGCTGTAAATAGAGCATAAGAAATTACATATGTATTTTCCATGTATTTGTTTTTGCATGTCAGTCTCATCTGACTTATAGAATAATGTAACTTTTGGTATAATCCCAAAATAGAAAAAAGGGTTTGCCACAGAAGTTTTACGAAAAAAGGAATAACATAAAAAAAATTTGCCTCGTTTATATAAAGCAATTCCTTCCAAGCTCAAAACTTCAATACTTACTACAGTTAAAGAGGATCATGATATATTGTGATAACGTATAATCAATGTCAACTTAACTTAACAAAATTTGTTAAAACATCTAATTGTATGCAGAGAAATATGTATCTTTATTAGATGAGGACAAAAGAAAATTGTTTACTAACTTTAGAATTAGTGCACATACTTTGGAAATAGAACAAGAAAGATACCGAGGACTCCGGGTGGAGAATGGAAAGTGTACTTTATGTAAAAATTCTTAAATTTGAGATGAAATTCATTTCCTTTTGGAATGTCCAATTTTAAACAATATTAGAAATGACGTAATCCAAACAATTAGCACTCTGTATGCAAATTTTAATACTTTAGATAAAAAAATCTCAATTTAAATGGTTAACGTCATGTGAAGATCCAGTCATAATTGAAAGTGTCTCCTCCTTTTTGCATAAGTTAAATGAACATAGAAATAGCTTTTTATTGAATATTCATTTGAACCTCAACCTTAGGAGATACTTTTAGTTTATATTCATTAATTAACTATATGTATTGGCGTCCACAATGGCCTTGGGTCATTGCTGTTTGACTGAAAACCATCTTTATCTTTTTATGTTTTAAATAGTAATCATTGTAATTATTATAAGTCAATGTATTTAATTTATTTGTAATTGTTCATTTCTTTGTTGGGGTCTTGATTGACAATAAAATATATTCTATTCTACAGTTTATACAGTATTTGATAATTTCACGGATTTCTTTGCTAAAATAATTAAAAAATTTCTTTGTATATCATATTAATATGAAGAATCACATATGTCCTTGACATACTGACATTTTCAGTTTACAACATATTTGTTAAATTTGGAGAATGTAATTTGATGCTTTTACCGTTAATAATGTATCTTTTGCTAAATTATAATTAAATTTTATTAAAAGAAAAAGAACTTGAAATGAATGATACTACAGATAATACCTAATCGGCATCTCGTTCCTTGACCTTTATCTTGAAATTGCCAACAGAGGTAAACTATAAACTAGGCTGTATGACAAACGCGATGACTTCACTTTTCCAATAGTCAAATTCCCTTTTCTTCGTAGCAACATTCCAAAAGCACCAGCACATTGAGTTTAAATCTTGCAACACATTCGCTAAACAAATCGATACAATGACTTCCTGACAGAGCTCAGTTGCTTACAAATAGACTACTAAAGCAAGGGTACGTTACCAAAAACTTAAAGTAATCACTGTAGAAGTTTTATGGTCGACACCACGAACTTGTGAATCGCTATGGTATATCTGTTTCCCAGAAGACAAGAAGACAACAGATTTTTCCCCCTACAACTAAAGTTTGTTTTCCATTACCGGATTTGACTTTATTACCGAAGTTGACATGTTCAACACGGCGGGTATCTTATAAGAAGCAGGGGATACTTTCTCTACCGGTACACCTGATCTCACCTATGGTTTTTATTGGGTCCGTGTTGTTCATCTGTATGTTTGTCCTCATTTTTCTTTTTTTCTCCCGTAACCAAGTGGTGTCCTTGTTTCTTAATGTTTCCGATGTTTCCATTGTCCATGGGTTGTTCGTTCTTTTGACTGACGGTTCGGTTCTCTCTTACATATCTATAAAAATGAATTAATATCATTTGAGTAATTAGAAGGCAGGACTATAGAATTAGTAATATCTTCTTTATATGCAAGGTTCTGAAATATACGTTTTCATATTTTATTATACGAGAAGGCATTTAAAAGAAGACTTTTCTACGAGACAATCAGTAAAACGTATTAAATGCATTTATTGTATATAGCCTTGTTTGTTCTATGGATTCAATAGCAGTAGAATGATGTTAAATGAAGGCTTTTGTTGATAGAAAAAATCTGTTTATTGTTCTTTGTCTCTTGTGATTTAGTCCAGCAGTTCCATCAATAAATAACTTAAAGTTTTTATTTAGGTAAGCTATATTGATGAAACATTTCACATATTTTTGTGTTACCATGGGTGTTCGTCCTTGATGACACAGTTAAATGACCACATAAATATTAAATTTATTAAGCGGTTCAGATTATATAGCATTTCATTTTTTACATTTTTTTTATTTTTCGGTTAATGGACTTCCAAATGTTTTGGATTTATCTGCACTGATGAGACATAAGTTGTCAAAATGAGCATATGCAGAAAATAAATTAACAGCAACTTCGATTTTTTATTATTTATTTACAAAGAAAACCCAAAGGTGTTGTAAAAACTCTTTTACTAAAGACTCTGTTAACCATAAATATGACTCAGTAACCGTAATATCATGTTACTTTACTATCAATATCATACCGCTATACTAGAATGACCGAAGCTGGCAATACTTGATTTCAGCATTTTACATAGCGATGATTGTTTGTTGAGGAATAAAATTGTTATCTATCAGAGCCACTTTCGACATTACTGGACATCAGAAGTCTGTCATATCTTTTGTTGACAGTGTTTATATATTGACCACAGACACTAATGTGATTTCCTTTAATGTAATTAACTTGATGGTATGTCATAAAATTGACTCGGACGCCAAAGATAAATCCAACCTTGGAAGCAAAAATCCTTGTATTGTGAATGATTTTTCTTTTACATACAACAAATAATTTCTGAATGTTATTAGTCTTGTTAGTTGTAGAATCCATATAATAACTAATAACAAATCATATTATTTAATAAGAGAAGAATATACCCCGGACGATATTTATACTTGATTTGAAGTTCATTGATAGGTGATGGATATTTCATTGTAGTTTTCTGTCATTGATAGTGTTTAATGTCATTCTGGCTTTTACAGCTTCATATTTGACTCGGTAAATTGGGTAGTAAACATCAACAACATTCGTTTTGAAGCCTAATTTTAAATCCTACGTGTTATGTTTTACATTGAATTAATGAATCTCTGACATGCATTTGTTGGCCAATAAAACAATAAAATGCAGTTGAATGCTACTTTAAATACACCAAAGTGTAGTTTGTGTAATATTCAAATAAATAACATCATGATTTAGAATAATATGAAACGTAATGATCTGTTCAAGATGCGTAATATTATTCTTTATTTTTGTGTGTTCCTGCGTTCACGAAGTGACGACATAGGGTTCACTATCCGTCGACTGGCGTATGGTGTCGGCGTCACACAAATTTTCTGTCACAATTTTTTCAGGAACCACATATCAAAACCTTATTCTCACTAATTTTTTGTTATCTCTTTCATATTTCATTTAAATTATCGGATCTTTTTGCCGTTTTGATGACAGCTGTCACATCTTGGAAATGTCGATACATGGAACCCACAAATGGTAATTATATTGTAATAAAAATTAAGTATGAAGTCAGTTCTTGCAGATGGTCATCTCAACAATATAAGATGCAAATCAAATAAAAAAGTCCATAAGTATGAAAATATACTGTTAGAGGTGCCAGAATCCAAAATAAACTATAACAAAGCTATGCACATGAGACTTTAAGGTAGCACAACAGTCTCTTTAAGGAAATTTTCAGTCCCTGACTATAAATGCCCCTAACTTCAGTATCAGTAAAGATACAGTGACAAATGCGGTATTAAATGGAAGAAAAATAATAAAATTGTATATTAATGCAAAATTCAGCAATATTTCTTTTAAGTTCAATGTCTAAATTTCTATATTTGGCAAAATATTTGTTTTTTTTGGGGGATGACAATAACTTTTACAGTATTAAAAGTAGCTGAATTCTATAATCTTTATCGGGAAAGAACCTTTTATTTGCTGCAAAACTGGTCTCAGATTTTTGATACAGGCAATGATTTTAAATTAAATCATTTTTCAAATACTTTTTCAAGTATGGAGATTTAAATATTGATACTTAAAAAGAATAATATTGAAATGAGCATTAAGAGTCAATTCAATCCCTTTTCTTACATTTTATACCTCATTTGTCAAAATCCAACATTTAGATTTTATCTGCACTGAAGAGACATTAGTTGTCGAAATGCGCATATGCAGAATTTGAATTCACAGTAACTTCGGTATTTAGTTATTTGTCATTGTATCAATAACAAAGTTACAGGCATTTAAGGGGTAGACCTGGGGTAGGAGGAGGTAACTCTGTTTTTCACCTTTTTATTACTTACACAAACAAATAGAATTATTACAATAGGTATTTTCAAAATTTTAGAATTGTAAAAACTTTTCCACACAGCAAATAAATATTAATTTTGTCATGAAAACAAATACCCAACATCCAGTGATTTATAATGAGTGCATTTTACTCTACATTTTTGCAATGCTGTCTAAAGAATGAAAATATGTTAAAGTCAGATTTCTTCCAAGGGAGGTAATTTATAGCACAGATTCAGCATTTTTATTGATTTTTATCCACTTTATTCTCAATTAAGAAAAAATAGGACGGTAGAATTTTCTAAAATTTTAATATATCTTACATATACTAGTTTTCTTTCTATTCTCAGTTTTTGGTGAAAATTAAACGACAATTTTTTTTACAAGAAGTGTTTAATAGTCATCAAAATAGAGTAAAAATTTCAGCCTATACTATTCAGAACACCCATGTATTTCAGTTCAAACTAGTTAAATTTACTATCATTATTCATGCTTACTTCCACACATGTCTAAACTACAAAAGTTTGCATTTGAAATAATTTTAAATAAAATACAAATTTAATTAGAGCCAATTTTATACACCACAATTAAGTCCTGAACGGACCAAATAATATGAGGAAACAGGGTATCTTTGATGACTACTAGACATAAAACGTGACGGTAAAAATTGTTGAAAATTGCTGAAAGTTGACATGAACATGTGTATTTTTGATACTGAAAATATTAAGAAAAGTAAATGAGTGGAAAATTTTAGGCTTCCCCAGGTCTACCCCCTTAAAGTCAGGGACTAACACACAACTATTTTTGCCCTTTCAACCTAAGTAACACTACAAGGTTTGCCTACATCTATTTCGATGTGCCGCGTGTTGTCTATCGATGTTGTTTTTGTCTTTATTGTTGTCTTTCTTCGGGCTACTTTATGACAAATATTTATGAGCAGCCATTGCCCGGTTTAACTTTTTCTCTCATTGACTGCTCCCGACATGTGTTGCTTCAATGACATATTTGAGCTGCGATCGATGTTGCTCAACATTATTGTCAAGAATACCGCTTAAGTGCACGTTAGGGGCCTTCTTGATCTCGCTTGAAGGGGTGAAAAATGTTCACCTCTGGTTGAAGACCCTCAGGCGATATTAAGATGTAGACAGGAATAAAAGCCCTGTCCTTGATAAACTGGAGTTTTCTATGTATCGTGTGCGTTTTTGTCACATGTACATTCACTCCATATCCTTTCATATTTTTCAATTTCCTTTACTAGTCTGTTGTGCTTCCTTAAACGAAATTCTCTAAAATTTAGATATTGCTAGTATACAAGTATGTAGATTATAACAGTAACGGTAAAGGTAAGTTTTATTAAACGCCAGATGTAACAGGCATTTACTCGATACAAGTCAACAATGAACTTAACCTCTATACGAGCTTGAAATTGCCGGCGATATATCCAATCGTCAAGAAATTATGAGCTCGCATGGTCAGAATGATTGATGAGGAGAAGGCCCGAAGTTCCAAGCTGGAAAACTTGTGAAACCCCCGAGCTAGGGAATCTGCCTTTAAACCTTGACACATACAAGAGTCGAATCATCAGTGGTGTCGGCCATTGTTGCTGAAAGTCAAGTGTCTATATCAATCGACCACCCTTGCCCCTTAAACACTCAGCCACCCTGCTCCTTATGAATAACCCTTCAAAATGCAATGCACTTATCTTAGTCTAAATAAAGGCCCAAACCAGCAAATGTCAGGGCTATGCATTAGGGAGATACTCGTTAGTTTCCAACAAGGTTTTCAAATATTTATACTTTGCATATATAATTATATACTAATCAACAAAAGATACACAGATTTTATCAAGAAAAGCATTTTACACTCTGACAGAAATCAATAAGTCATATAAGAAATGTGTGTTTTCATTCGAAAACAGTGACTTTAGGTCCAAAAAGTGTCTCTTACAGTTCTTGAACCATATCCGTTGTAGGTCTAAGTCATTGTCCTGATTTTTTGTCCTAGGTTATAAATAGTGAGTATATCCACATCTTGCATTTTCCAAACTATCGCATTTGAACCTTAAAAGATGTTGCTCTTGCAACTACGTATCTCCCCGCTCCCATTTTTCGCACTCAATTCACGGTCAGTTAATATGAAAAAGAAAGGAAGTGGGGTAAATGTCAAGAAAACAACATCCCATCTCGAAGTTAAAACGACCAAAAACAAAGTATCTAGGGGTCACCGTACGGTCTTCAACACATAGCAAGTCCTAAATGGAAACAAAAAAGTAAAAAAAAAAGTGAATAAATTAATGGAAACAAACCACATCTAATAACCCGAAGATCAAATAACAAAAATTTATTTTTTCTTATTAATTTTTTTGGTTTAAAACACGTTTTTAGCTCACCTGGTTATGCAGGGTGAGCTATTGCCATCACTTGGCGTCCGTCGTCCGTCCGTCTATAGCTCACTTTCAAAAATCTTCTCCTCTGAAACCACTGGGTCAAATTGAACCAAACTTTAACTGAATCTTCACTAGGGTATCTAGTGTCAAATTTGTTATTTTGTATGTCTTAGGTCAAACAACATGGCTGCCGTTACTAAAAATAGAATATATGCGTAAATTACAGTTTTTGGCAAATAACTCAAAAACCGTTACAGATATCAAAAATCTGACGAAATAAAAATGATCATCATGAGAAGATCTACCCATGCTGAAATTTTGAAGAAAATCTGATGA
The DNA here is from genome assembly GCA_002080025.1 of Modiolus philippinarum. Taxonomy (NCBI): domain Eukaryota; kingdom Metazoa; phylum Mollusca; class Bivalvia; order Mytilida; family Modiolidae; genus Modiolus; species Modiolus philippinarum. Next base: position 65,364 of record MJUU01059466.1, on the reverse strand, counting down.
CCCGTCTAAGAGTTATTGCCCTTTTTCCGTAAAATTTTCCAATTTTGATGTTTTTTATTTTTTATTAAAAAAAACTATAACAGATAGAGGTTAAGTTCAAATTGCAAAAATGTTCAGCATGTTAAGATCTACCCACATGGATATTTTGAAGAAAATCCAAGTACCTATATATGAGTTGTGGCTCTTTATTGGTCAAATTTTTCGTGATTTTTTACTTTTTGTCCTATATTTCAAAAACGCTTTGAGATGGAGGTCAAGTTTAAATTGCAAAAATGTTAAGCATGTTAAGGACTATATTTTATTGAACACGTTCAAGTTTTCCACCGCTTCCAAGATGGCCGCCAGCGGGGAACTTCGTTTACCATTTGACCTAATAGGAAAATTCATACAAAGAACTTCTTCTTGAGAACCATTGATGGATTTGAACCAAACTTTGCATGAATGATGCTTATGAGGTGCTGACTAAGTGTTGTTACTTTGGTGCTGATCCATCATCCAACATGGCCGCCAGCGGGGGTCTTAATTTTAACATTGGACTCTATTGGAAAATGCATACAAAGAACTACTTTAGAACCACTAAATGGATTTGAACCAAACTTGGCATGACTGATGTTTATTAGGTGCTGACCAAGTGTTATTACTTTGGTGCCAATCTGTCATCTTACATGACCGACAGCATTAGACCCTATGGGAAATGCACACAAAGATCTTCTAGAGAACTGCTGAATGGATTTAAATCAAACATGACATGAATGATGCCTGTCAGGTGCTGACCAAGTGTCACTAGCTGTGAACTTAATTTAACAAGAGATCTTCTAGAGAACTGCTTAATAGATTTTATCCAAACTTTGCTTATGAGAAGCTGACCAAGTGTTGTTACTTCAGTGCTGATCCATCATCCAACATGGCTGCCAGCAATGAATTGGACCCTAAGGGGAAAGGAATACAAAGATATCATGGAAAACCATTGAATGGATTCAATTTAAACATTGCATAAATGAAACTTGTGAGATTTTGACCAAGCTAGTTACTTTGGTGCTGATCCGTCTACCGACACGGCCACTAGTAGCATAACTTAGTTTAACGTTGGACCCAGTGGGAAATGCATAAAAAGATCTTCTCCTCTGAAACTGCTTGAACAATTTCAGTAAAATTTTGATATGATAGTCCTTATGTGACCCTCTTCAAAGTTTTATGTTAAATAGCTGCCAGTAGGGAACGTAGATTAACATAGGCCCCTTAAGTTTGGAAACTGCATTCAAAAATCTTCTCTGAAACTGCTTGAACAATTTTAATTAAACTTTATGAAAAGTTTCTGATTTTTATGTACATACACCACCAAAGATGGACCATCAATTGGGAATTATAGTGCTGCAGGACCCAGGTGAGCGATACAGGCTCTTGAGAGCCTCTCGTTGTGGTTTGTCGTTTCGATGAATCAGTTTTCGTCAGTTTGTTTTTCTCTTTACAAAGCAATGATTTATGACTGTAAAAATTGACATCGATGCTCTTAACGTTTAAATCCTTTGTAAAACACTGAAGAGACATAAGTTGTCGAAGTGCGCATATGCAGAATTCAAATTAACAGCAACTTCGGTATTATGTTATTTATTACCAGTGGGCCGATGCCACTGCTGGTGGACTTTTAGGCCCTAGGGTATTCTTAAACCCAGTAGCTAGTTGTTTTGTGCTGGCCCGAAAACTGATTTAATCTGGAAACTTGCAATACCTAAATTTTAATAAATTTTGTTTAAAAACTATGGAGTATCTCCATATTGCATACATTTTTGTAGCTCGATCCTTAGCTGATCTTGGCTTTTCTATTTAGATCGTACTCATTTGGTAATTTGTTCTCTTTCAGTCTTTCAACATATTTCGGTATATGGATTTTCAAATATTTTGATTTTATCTGCACTGAAGAGACATAAGTTGTCGAAATGTGCATATGAAGAATCCACATTAACAGCAACTTCGGAATTATGTTATTGTTTAAAGATTTGAATTGGACACCAAAGGAGTTGATGTTTGCCACTTAATGATATGGCAAATTATTAACATAAAACTATTTGAATCATCTGTCAATCCACGTCGAAATCGACAAAGGGGCGAAAAATAAAGATTCCGGATTTTCATCGTATCCGTTTTGGGATTGATTTGAAATTGCAATTAACAAATACGTTTTGCCATGAATACATAAAACATTGCAACAGAAACTATTAAAACATCAACAACATTAACTGGGTATATCCTGTCGATGCACTGCACTTGTCTTAATTTGACAGTGCATGCAATATAATATTCTGCTGAAGTGAAATATCCAGGTAAATCCTGCAATTTGATTGGTTAGCTTGACAGGGGATATGAGACCGTATCCCCGTGGTAGCATCATCACAGTTTTAAAACGCCTTTAAATGGAAAATTGTAGCACTTCTAGCAGAATATAAAAGTTATTCGGGCTTCACAGGGGATATGGGTTCATATTCCCTGTCTGTGCCCTACATCCCCTGCGTATCCCCTGTGAAGATTCTTGACTAACATATATTATACACAAAAACATTCTGTCATAATGTAATGAAGAAATATCTAGTTAATTGAATGATAATATTTTGACTCTGACTTGACCTACATATGTTTTGTTTCATCATCTACGTTACTGATCATACTCATTAATGAGTGACTAGAATTTAGAAGACTTGTAGCAGTTAATAATAACATAGTTTGTATAAGTAATTGACAAGTAGCTTCAAATTTTAATTCCATTGAAAATATGTGATGTATATTAGTGCATCTTATTACTGTAGATTATTACAAAGAGTAAAAGTTTTTGTTGAAGTTGGTAAATAGGTAAAAACTTATATACATTGTTGTACAGTTATACAGTAATAATGCATAAAGTCCATTTGGTGTTGTTTCAGGTTCTTTTATCTGCATGATTGAATTGACCTGGGGGTTGTTCTACATAAGTTTTGTATTCACCAGCCCAGTAGTCAGTACTTCGGTGCTGACCCGAAAACCGATCATTTTTGGAACCTTACAATATCTAACTTTTTGTAAATTTTATTGAAAACTAAGGAGAATCTCCCCAATATAAAGCTCTGTCCTTAGATAATTTTTGGCTTTACATTAGATCATATTGGTTATTTGTTCTCTATCAGTTTTTCAACAACTTTGAGTTTATGGTCTTCCAAACGTTTAGATTTTATCTGCACTGAAGAGACACAAGTTGTCGAAATGCGCATATGCAGAAAATAAATTCACAGTAACTTCGGTATTTAGTTATTTTGCCTATTGTTTAAGACGCCGATATATGTAAAAGTTCAAACCCAATGGGCATATACCATGACAATATAATCCATGTAAAATTGACACTTATAATAATGTAGATGGAAGGGTTAGGTCTATAAGGAATTTGATTATGAAAAAGTAGATATAATGACATCGCTATTAAAATTTTTAAAAGTTTGACATATAGGGAGAATTGTCATAGTCTGTACAGATGGGAATCAAGATGACCAGCTGTTACTAATTAATCTCAGTAATATTTGTGTTTCACCATTCGTGTGACCAATGAAATTCTCTGTGCTATCCTATTGTCAAAACAAGTTATCTATTAGCCATACGAGAGTAAGACTTTTCAAGTCATAATGACGACCAAGTCATCTAGTTACTTTGAACTGACAATCAATTTGTCAAGACATAACTTGTGGTAAATGGAACAGTATTTCAAATGACAAAAAAAAAAAAAATCGCTGAATATATAAATAATTTAACATGGAAATTAACATTATTATGTAGTCAGAATTTGTATCTATAGATTGTGCTCAAAAATCTTAACGCAAAAACATTGAAGCGTGCCAATTTAAACGAAATTTTCAAGTATGGCAAGGACGTTCTTTCTCTCCTGTTTTTTTTTTATTAAATTCAATTCAAATTTTTCAAGTTCGCATCATCAAGAAGTAAATATGGATACAGCACAATATGATATAATACATCATTCTTTCATGAACTGGGTAAATATCTATCAAGTAGAGTATAATTTGTGTAAAAAGTTTTTAACGATTTACACACGTGTCGGGTATACAATTGACAGATGTATTCACTAACAGTTAATGATAATGTCTTATTTTATTGTATTTTAGAAAGTAAAATGTAAGTAAGTTTCCAGAGTTTATTTCAAAAATATTCTTTGATGTTTTTGTTAATAATGATGTTTTACTAATTATTGTTTCTATAAAATGCACTTTAAACCCAGAAAAAGTTCCAGATTAAGGTACTGCCATAGATAAACGTGCTGCTGCATTCATTGTAAATAACAACATACAGAAGTTACTGTAAATGTAATTTCTTCATATGGCCATGCAAGTGTATTCATGTGTAATCTTAAATAGAAATCAAATATAAAAACAAATATAATATTTTTCAGAACTTGTCGTTTTTTAAGTTTCGCAACCTGAAGTGTCCACACCTGCATTAATGAATAAGAATTATTTTTTGAGAAAGAGTATGACATTATCTCCCTTGCATTTTGTTCCATTGCAACCAATATTTCGAATAAATTCAATATTATCAAAAACTGTTCCAACAGTCCATCTGTTAGATACACATTCATTAATTATAATTTATATGCATTTTTATGTCTTACACACAAATATTAAATATTTTAATTGCCATATGAAAGCATTTTACAATTTTCTTGCAATTTTTGTAAAACCAATCGCTACACGTCCATTGAGAACCAAAATTAAGTCACTGCCACTTCAAAGTGCCATATTTTCATACACTCTCAGCAGAAAATTGGTTTCGTTCTCAGCGTCCTTCAAATGCTATTTTCTTTCCACTTAACTCGAAAACCTTAAATGCACACAAAAGTCAGTTCACCGGTGTGTTTGACTGATAATGCAACTATACCATTCGAGGTTAGCTGATATTACAGGAAACATTTAATACCTCAGTTTTTATGGGGGTTCACACTGCTAGCGCTTTAAACTGTGGCGTTCTTGTTCTTTTTTGTTTACATGTTTTGTCTTTGTCATAATGTATCAATTCGTGTTGCTGTGCATTGCCGTGATTTTAGAATTGCCCTTTTCCTCGTTCTTGCTTTGGTATTCGTTTGCCGATGTATATTAACATGATTTTCAACATTTAAGCAGTTTTTGAGAATTGCTCATCAAGGGAACAATCGAGGGAACAATTTTTACGGTAAAATCGCCATATTTCCTACAAAAAGAAAAAAAAATGTTTTTTTTTATATTTAGAGAAAACGTTCACTTCACATCCAGTCATCTGAATCTATACATTTTAGGAAATCAAGGACAGAGTTAACATCTATAACACGACAGGTAACAGTTTTATAGACACATTTCAATTTCTAATCATCATTTCTAATGCAGCATATACATGTGTCAACTTTTGGATTCTTCAAACAGTGTCGTCTATAAGGTAAGAATCACAAATATGTCCAGAGGCGTCCAGACACACCTAAATCTTAGTCTGCTAAATGAGAAAAGAAATGAATTGCACTTCTTCCTTATAAAGTTCTTATTTAATATACATGTCTGGGATACATCCTATGATAACGTTTTGAATAATAGGTATTTTTCTACTCATTTACAACTTGGGCTCGGGTTTCATGATATTGGGAAATATGCGATTCGGAAATCAATTCCTTTGAGGGAAGCAAACTGTAATGCTACCAACAAACATTAAATAAAGATGCAATAGAATTGCTTCCTTGAACAGAGAAAGTATTTGGAACTTTCTACCTTGCATTTGCAATCTGGCAATTGAGAGAAAAAAATGCCATGTGCACTGAGGCCCGAATCGGCACTCAGGGACATATTCCGAAATATGGAAGTAAAATTAATGAATGAAGTTGAACAGATAAAAATGTCAAATACTGGAGTACGAAGTTCTATATCACGAAACTTTGGGGTGAGATTCCTTCTCCTGAACATAAACATCTTCTTAAATACGAAAATGGTGGCACGTAATAATGAAACTAAGCAGTAATTATATACATGTATCACATAAATAGTGGCTAAAGATTTACATTATATGTTATGTAAGTTACAGGCATTCAAGTGAAGTACCTGAATTAAAACTAACAATCTTTGTGCAGGGTCAGTATATAAAACTAGAAGAAGGATAATGATGGCTCATAAAATAACATTTCAAAATATCTCTAGCATTTGTTCTGTTTGACTGTGACGATATCATTTCTTTGACAATTTGTCTGCCTGTACTCCAAGACAAGTAGTACAAAGGCCAGAGGAAGTGAATCAATTACTTTCCCTGTCATTTTGTAAATTGAATCAATTATTTTTTCCATTATTCCACTTGTAACTTTTAATATCTTGTAATACAGACAAATAAAATGAAATTATTTACACAATTATCAAAATGTCCTATATATTTCATTTCCAGGAGTATGTACTTTTACATTGATTACATAATCAATTTAACTTGACTTTGGGATGTAACATAATCTAAGCTGGGTCATTGTCATCACGGCATCCATTTAACATGTCATTGGCACTGTTTCATGAAGGGGAGGTTGGATAGCCTAAAAACCAGTTTAACCTACCATTTCTTTTGACTGTATGAAGTCAGGACGATTGCGGTCCACAATTTTGCCAGTGTTTTCCACCAAATTCGTCTTTTTGTCTCATGGACTTCGGCTCTTGACTTCTCCTCTGTTCGGTAATTTTGCCATAACCCCATTTAAAAACACTAGTATTTGTTTTAACGTTAGTACCATAAACTGCTGTACCATTTATCGAAGACCAATGTCTTCCTGCAGTGGTGTCCATCATGTTGTCGTAATAATACATATAGGATAACAGTACTCCAGAGACCTCGGGTCTTCCTTCAGTGGTATGGGGTCCATCCAGTTGTACTGATACATGAAGGAATGATAGTACTTCGGAGACCTCGGGTCTTCTTGCAGTAGTATCCACCCAGTTGTGGCACTAATTTATTATCCTTGTTTAGGGAGATCCCAATATGCCATATCCCAGTAAGTCTGGACTAAAAATTGGACATATCCCAGTAATTATTGCAATATTCCATATCCAATAGTCAAAATAGTCCATATATTTACCAGTTTTGTCAGAAATATTCCATATCTAACTGTTAAAAGTTGTAAATATCCCATATACGAATATACCCTAAAGAAGCATCATTTATGTCTACTTGGATTGTGCAAAAGATCAAACGAAGGAAATCTACGTTCCATAGATGAGCTTTTCAACATCTTATAACACTTCTTTGCAGATAAAATAAATCAAAACAATTTCAGTTATGGCACTCTACGACCATTATATCTATAAAAATAAATCAAGATCGTTTTAGTTATTAGAATGCACGGCTTTCCACCTTATTACTTTAACTTCAATGGCGAGACATCATATACCAGGATCTGAAACATACTTTTTGATATAATATGTTAAATGGAGGCACTGAAAGAAAAACTTTTCTGCTAGAACCTCACTAAAACATACATGTTACATACATTACTTCAATATAGCCTTGTTTGTTCTAAAGATTTAATAGCCGTAGAATGATGTTAATTGAAGGCTTTTGTTGATAAAAAAATCTGTTAATTGTTCTTTGTCTCTGTGATTTTGTCAAGCAGTTCCATCAATAAATATAGTTTAAAGTTTTTATTAAGGTAGGCTATGTAGCAATGAAATATAGAACATTTAGCATATGATTTAGTTCTAATGGGACCTGCTGACGACGTTTTCGTCCCTTTTTATGTATGTGTACGACATGTTTAAATGAACATATTGATATTTAATTGATGTAGTGTGTGTCTGATTGTATCTCATTTAATTTTTTACAGAGAAAACCCAACGGTGTTGTGAAAACGCTTTTAAATTTGGTCTTCCAAATGTTTAGATTTTATCTGCACTAATGAGACATATGTTGTCGAAATGGCAATATGCAGAAATTAAATTTACAGTAATTATATATTCGGTATTTAGCCATTTTATCTACTACTACTTTCCTAAAGACTCTGTTATCTGCTGATACGATTCAATACAAGCGTTACTAAGTATGTAATATATATCAATAATATACCGCCATACTAAAATGACCGAGGCTGACAAAACTTGATTTCAGCACGTTAAATGGCGATGGCTGTTGCTAGAGAAAGACTGCACAATAATATTGTTATTTTGTAGAGCCACTATACACATCACTGGACATCTGAAGTCTGTCATATCTTTTGTTGACAGTGTTTATTTATAGATCATAGACACTAATGCGATTTCCTTAAATGTAATTAACTTGATGGTATGTCATAAAAATGACTAGGACGCCAATGAAAAATCCAACCTTGGAAGCAAAGTCTTTGTATTGTCAATGAATTTTATAAAAATACCACAAATAATTTCTGAATGTTATTAGTCTTGTTGTTAGTTGTAGAATCCATATAATAACTAATAACAAATCATATTATTTAATAAGAGAAGAATATACCCCGGACGATATTTATACTTGATTTGAAGTTCATTGATAGGTGATGGATATTTCATTGTAGTTTTTCTGCCATTGATCGTGTTTAATGTCATTCTGTCTTTTACAACTTCATATTTGACTCGACAAAATGGGTAATAAACATCAACAACATTCGTTTTGCAGCCTTCTTTGATTTTTTGTCTTTCTTAATTTGTGTTACATCGAATTAATAAATCTTTGAAATACATTAGTCGGCGAGTGAAATAATAAAATGCAAATGAAAGTTGCATTTAATGGTACTTTAATACAACAAAGTGTAGTTTGCGTAATATTCTAATGAATTACATCATTATTCATGATTAAGCATAATATGCAATCAAATGATCTGCTCAGGATGCGAAATATTATTCATTATTCATAACACTTTCCAGGCGGACGATGCCTCTTGGCATCGTCGACCCTGTGGTTACTTTTACGTCCCTCACAGTTTCCCATACATTGGAAATGGAAGCTTAGCAGGCATGACAGACAGAAAGGTACTGTAGCTAAACAAATAACCCCAAAAGGGTCGAGAATCTAAAATGCTGGAGTTGCAGGTCCCAATTTATACCAATGGAAAGCCAAAAGTCGCAAAAAATGAGATTTTAGTGAGTGGTGGGCTGTCATAGACCCCCAGTACTTGAAGACCTGCAACAGAAATGTTTAGTTCTTGGCTTTTTTGTTTATAGAAAAGGTATAGAAATGTGCCAGAGACCAAGAAAAAATTTTAAGAAATTTTTGGATTTTTTTACACCAATTTGTAAGCAAAAATTGCAAAAATCGGCATTTTTGCCACTAAGGGTCTATCAAACTCTGACTCTCCTGTAATAGATTGAAGGCTTTTCATGTCTGTTATGCACCATAGCAAAGAGGACTGGCCACTCTATATGTATGCGCAATATAGCTTGCCTAACTCATTTTAGCAGGTTTCCATGACAACTGGAGTGTCAAAAAATGACCAAAATTGCCATTTTTCAGCAGGGGTACCTGCACTTACAGACGATACTCCTCCTTAATTTAAGAATAACCTGAATTTTACCAAAATGAACTTGGAATTAAAAGACACCACTAATATAGCATCACACCTAGGTTACACCTTCATCTTGAGTAACTGGATGTCTGAAATCAACACTTTAACTAGAGTGATGATTTTGACTTTCCAATAGTGATATTACTATTTTAGCATAATTTCTTCACAGCTTCAGCATATGGAGTCAACTTTTCGCTTTCACTATCATATATGTTATCATCTTGTTAGGCCATTTTGATAATATCACGATCTTGACAGGTTTAACAGAATTTTGATAAAATAGTGAAAGATTTTAGTGGGTTTTCAATATATTGTGTTCAAGAACGATCAAGACAGTCCAATTTGTTAAGATCAAACAAGATTTTAATTTGATCTTGTTTGATCGAGAAAAACTTTAAAAATCTTGTTCGCCCTTGAACGCACTAATTTTGTTTGATCTTGAATAACTGAACAAGTCCTGATCGTACTTGAAAGCATTCATCTTATAATCCAAAATGAAATGGACAGTGCTGTGAAGCAGCTCGTGTAAGCATAACTAAATGAACAAGTTAAAATTCTGGCCGAACTTCGATAAAATATAAGCGAAAAATTAAAAGATAGAGGTGGGGATGAAATACGACTGAGTATCTTGCACTGTCTTAATAAAATTGTGTCAAATATTTTACGAAAGGATATGGAGTAAATGAACATGAGACCATAACACATATGTTAACTCCAGCTGCATTAATTTTAATGACCTGTATGGCCATTTCGGCCATTCACTAGAACCCAAACAAAGGAAATCCATAATTTCAAAAAATATATAAAATGCATAAAACCAAACGAAATCCGAATAATCAGTAATATCAAATATAGCTAAGGACTAAACTACGATGGAGGGAGTTAATCTTTCGTTTTTAGAATTTACATAAATTTAGATAAAAGTAATTGAACAAACAAACAAGCCTTTCAAGATAACAATGGTGAAACAAGACCATAACACATCTCCTAGTGTTTTGTTGTGGTGAAACAAGACCATAACACATCTCCTAGTGTTTTGTTGTGGTGAAACAAGACCATAACACATCTCCTAGTGTTTTGTTGTGGTGATACAAGACCATAACACATCTCCTAGTGTTTTGTTGTGGTGATACAAGACCATAACACATCTCCTAGTGTTTTGTTGTGGTGAAACAAGACCATAACACATCTCCTAGTGTTTTGTTGTGGTGACACAAGACCATAACACATCTCCTAGTGTTTTGTTGTGGTGAAACAAGACCATAACACATCTCCTAGTGTTTTGTTGTGGTAAAACAAGACCATAACACATCTCCTAGTGTTTTGTTGTGGTGAAACAAGACCATAACACATCTCCTAGTGTTTTGTTGTGGTGAAACAAGACCATAACACATCTCCTAGTGTTTTGTTGTGCTCATAGTTTGTATAACGTTTTTGTCAAAAGAGCAAAATTACTGTTTTAAAAACTTATACACTTAGATCATGTTCAGCTACTGTGTCATATATCACGACAGAAATATAACTGCCTTCACCATGGTTCGCAGATCGTGCAATGCTTTATTGTGTAAAGGAGAATGGTTGTTTTAAGGAGGTATTCTCTTGAGGGGTAAAAGTTTTCTCGAAATCTAAATTTTATATATACGAAGACCATAAAAAAAAATCATTTTTGAAGAGAGAAACATATCCCTGTGTTATCTTCAACTGAAAGCCCCTCTTTGGGTGATTTTGTACAAATTTTATCAATTTTGGCCAATTTTCGGGCATTTTTGGTAAAAATATCGATTTCTTCCTTCAAGTTTTCTGTCCAAGTAAGTTTTCAGATTGTTGGACCTCGTGAATCAGAAGAAATATTACCGTTTAAAAGTATAAACCCGTGATGATAAAAGAAAGTTTTGACCTAAAATGTTGTCTTTTTTGGTCTAATTTAAGACATCGTAAAAACTGTAAAAATCAAGGTTTTTTTAATACAAAAAATACCCAAGTTGCATGAAAAACAGTAAATTTCGTTATGCTGTACACGTGTTTTAAGGAGTAACCTCTCATCAGCAGCATTAGAAAATGGAAAGCAATAATCCAAAGATTATTTTCAAAAAGAAGTACTTATACATAATTTCGTGATGACATCACAGTCATGATTTGACCAATAACAGAGCAGATAAAATTTACCGGAAGTCACCCAGGTCGGTGTTGTTTTCTAGATTTTTTATCTGAGCTTATGAGAAATAGGTCAACTTTCGATGTTGATTTCTAATTTATTTTCACAGTTAAAATCGATATAAAGCCATTTTTATGCTTAAAATAACGAGGAGAATTCATAACATTAATTTTTAAAAATAATTTTGATAGAATAAGAATTTGTACTCGGGTCTTTTCCATGCAATTACCATTGATTTCCCAATGTTTCACCTACTCAAAAAATTCATATCCCGTATGTCCGGAATTATGTATTACCAAAAGTATCGAAATAGTAGGGAAAACCCAGTATCAAGGTCATCTACCGAGTGTCATAAACGGAATGAGGCCTCAGTATTTTTTAGGGGTTAGAATTTTGATAAAACAGCAAATTTCTATAAACGCAAGGTAAAATTTTCATATCAGACAAGTCTGACTATTGGGCTGGTGAATACCCTCGGGGACTTAACAGACTTTAACTTAACAGTCAAAAATCACCATTTTTCGTTTAAATAGTAGGACAAATATACATTTGAGAACTTAGAAATGAAGTCATATAAATAAGATGCATACTTCTCTTGAAAAATGATTTGTGTTACCCATATCCCTAGCCTTAATCCTAACCAAGAACAATGGTCAAATTTGGTCAAAAATTATTTTTTTTCATTTCTCATAAACTTCTGATCGTAGGTATATAATTGAAATAAATAAAAAAAACTTGCCTTGAGAATTTATCATAAATAAGATTTAAACGAGACTGAAACCTCGGAAAAATACATCATTGAAGTCGCCATGATGCCTTTAACAATGAGCTTTGATCACACCTCAAAAGTCAAGACGATCACTAGTACCGGTGTGAGCGGAATTTTTTGCTAATTGTCGAACAACGCTATGACCATAAACATAAAGATGTACGGATAGAGAATACGTTACCAATAAAACCCGATAATCCGAGGACACAAAGCTACACCACATGAGATGTTTAACACAATTCTCTAAACTTTTGATACTAAACGAATATGTAGATTATGGATAACCCTGCCAAAGGCAATGCACTTGTCTTAGTGTAACAAATATGATCTATATGTAAAGCCCAAATCAGCAAAGTACAGGGTTTTGCATCAGGGAAATACTCCTTAGTTTCAAACAAGATTAATAAAATAAACATTGCATGTATATATGAATAACCTTGTCAGGTGCTATTCACTTTTCTAATTTAAACCAATACAATCTAATTGAAAAGCCCCAACCAGCATTTGTCAGGGCTTTTGCATTAAGGAGGTACTTGTTGGTTTCCAACAACATAATCTAAAAAAGTAAGACATTTCATGTAATATATTATGAATAACTCTGCCTTGTCAGTGCATATAATACATTCTAATATGCATAAACATTCTGTCAATTTGTAATGAAGAAATAACTAGTTCTTTGAAAGATAATATTAGTACTTTGACTTGACCTTCATATATTTTATCATCAACTACGTTACTGATCATCTCATTAATGCTTCTGCATCGTTTTAATTGACAAGTAAAATGAATTTTAATTTAACAGAAAAAATATGTGATGCATAGTTAGTGCATCTTATGACTGATATCAAAATTATTAGCGTTTATGGTTAGAAATAACATTAAAACACTCATATCAAATAGTTTCTCTTCTTTGTTATGTAACCCCGAAGTTTGGTGACATGTTGTTATTCTTGTTTCTTCTCATTAGTATAATCCTTTTTCATTCTTCAGATAATTCTTGTGAGCGATTATTTTTAAATGAATGAATGAAATGATGTCAAAATTTGCACAATACTGAACCAACATCTGTGACCGCCATACTGAAGATGCAATTTTTCAGAATTTGCTTTATAGAATTTTCTATTTTGTATAAATTATCAGCAAGAAGAAATTTATGCAAAAGAAAAAACAAAGCGAAATGGATGTCATTTCCAAGATTGCCTCAAAAAAACGTAAAAAATTAAACTTTGTCCGTTTTGAACGAAAATTGATTTCTAGGTAGATTTTCTGCTGCGAGTGAGATATAATGATCAAAATGGTTGTCTTAGGCTGACATCGGCTATTGCGCGTAATTGCAATTCTAATGAATTTTGCTGGTTATATATAAAAAATAATGCGTAACAAAACACACACATAGAGTAACTGCGTTAAATAGGTAAAAGATCTATACAATAATAAAGCATAAAGTCCCTTTTGTGTTGTTTTATGACATTTAATCTGTATGATTAAACTCCCATGGGATTGCTCTACATAAATTTTACCTCAGATGCAGTTCGCCAATAATTTTTATTCTTTGTGTGTATATATGGAATCTGTTTAAGACACAGAAAGTTTAACGCAGACTAAGTTAATCTAATTAACAGGAGGAAAATCAATTTGGGACAGTTAGGGAAAATAATCATAGTCTATTCAAATCACCAATTAGTGATACTTGACAAACATGTGTTCCAAAATGTAACTTATAAAATATCATAAAAAAAATACAGACTACATAAACTTCTTCAAAATGAAGTAGAGCAGCTGTTTCTGAAATAAATTAATTAACTCTTATTTCTGTATTTATATATATTTTTTTACAATGGCTGCCTTAATTGTCAAAACCGGTAATCTATACTACAAGGCGTTGTACCATTGCTTGTTTTTATCGTGTGTTTGTAGATAGAGACTTTGTCTCATGTGCATTTACCCCATATCCCTTCATTGATTACATACAAAGGAATTTACTTATTTGTGGCAGAACAAAAACTTGAAACAAAGCTAATATCTTGGATGATGGCGACCATACCATTTTACAAGTCAGTCTTTAAATTAACATATCTAGTAACTTCGAACCGACAACCATTGTGTCAAGTGTGTCAAAATAGTAGTTGTGGTCACTAGATAAGTAATTCAAATGACATGATGTTTGGACATTAAGATAATATTCATTAGTTTAGACATTTAAGACAGAACATGTCTACAAAATGAGTAAATCTGTATCGTTAGATTTTAGAAAACCTTAAAAAATTGAAAGAATTATTCTTTTAAATTATAATGAAATTTGCAGGAAATGAAAGGTTTAATTCTTTTAATTATGTTTTATCGGTGATATCATTTTTATTTTATTTTTTATTTTTTTGCAAAATGCGTGCATTTCGAAAAACAATGTCTAATCATTTGTGCTTGAAGCTAAAAATTATGGGAACTCAAAACCTTTAAGATACAATTCTCATCATAAGAATATGACTTCAAGTTGAAGATAAAATCGTCGTTTGATTGCTTGGTTCTAACATGTTTTGTAGAGACTCATGTGCATTTACTACACTTCCTTTCACTGTTTATTGAAAGTCAAGAAGTAAATATAAATACAGCACAATATGATATATATAATACATCATTCTTGTTACTGAGTAAATATATATAAAGTAGAGTATAATGTGTGTTAAAACCTTTTTAACGATTTACACACGTGTCGGGTATACAATTCTAACAGTTAATGATAATGTCTTATTTTATTGTATCTTAGAAAGTAAAATGTACGTAAGTTTCCGGAAATTATTTCAAAAATGGTCCTTGATGTTTTTGTGATTGATGAAGTTTTACTTATTATTATTTCTATGAAATGCACTTAAAACCCAGAGATAGTTTAGTTTGTTGGTAGTCGTCTGGAAAACGTGCCGCATTCATTACAAATAGAAATTTAACATAGTAAGAAACTATCAAAATGTTTTTGTTTGTAATTTTTCGTGGCTTGAAAGCATCCGAGTAAAGTGTCCATACCTGCATAAATGAATTAATATTTTTGGGACAAAGAGGTATGGCATATGTTCTGAGCTTTTGTTCAATCAATTGATGCAACTGTTCTAATAGTCCGTTCACTTTCATATATGATGAATGGAGTCAAATGCATTTTCGTGGTTTTAAACACAGATATCAATTATTTGAATTGTCATGTGAAAGCATTCTTGCAGATTTTAACACATATCTGACATGTTTGCAATATTTAACAGTGCACATTTAGAACCAAAGTAACATTTCGAACAAAAAAAGTAACTGGCATTGGAATGGGCTTTTGCTGATATACTTTTAACAGAAAATTTGTTTGGTTCTCGGTGTCTTCTTCCATTTATACTTAAATGGCTGTATGTAGGTTTGTACGTTTAAGTCAGTTTGTTGGTGTGTTAAATGGCTGTATGTAGGTTTGTACGTTTAAGTCAGTTTGTTGGCTGTATGTAGGTTTGTACGTTTGTCAGTTTGTTGGTGTGTTTTACTGTTAATTTATTACACAAAAACTACAACTGTACTACTCCGAGTAAGCATATGTTACAGACAACATTAAATTTTATTTTTTACATTTGAGTATATTTTGAAAAAGGCTTGTCAAGGAAACAAAATCCACGGTCCTTTCAAGTAGAAAAATCTGTGATTCATGATATTTAGAGCATATATGCTCCAGCCATTTCCGTAATTTGAAATCTACACATTTTAAATAATCAGGGACAGGGTTACATCTATAATATTATAGGTTACAAGTTAAAATAGATCCCCTCATCGATCATTTTCAAATATTCCTACGATTGATTCACATGCATGCATGCTTAACAACTGATTCCTTCTCGTCATCTAATAACCAAGAATCGTTTAATTGTCCAGTGGCGTTCGTTGCATCAGGTGATGAATTAAAGTTCTGTACATATCTTCCCTGTTTTACCATCATTTGTTTACAGGGTAGCATCTTGGGTTAAAAGTTATGGAAGAATTTCTTTGTGCCAGTTTCTATTTGTTAGTCTTTTGTTTGCAGTGTTATACTACGTGATGTATGTACGGTGAATTGAATTTACTCAGTTTGTATTTTGTAATGCTAGATAAGTGTACATGTATATGTTGTGCCCCGTTATAAAATTCAACCATAAACTTGTCTATATACCTTAAGGTTTCATTGTTATAGCGACAATTATAATAGAATTGTTATAAATAGAAATTTATAACAATTCTATTATAATTTGATTTAATTTGCACTTCTAGGGTACATTCAATGATATTTTTTTATGAATATTAGTTATTTTTCTACTCATTTGCAGCAAGGGTCTCATTTTATTATAGAATGTGCAGAGAAGTCATTTATATAGTGCGAAAATGCAACATATTTAACCTATAACCGAAGCAAGATGTTATGCAATCAATAAATAATAAAAATGAAATAGATTTTTTCCAGTTGCTGAGAATATGTTTGAAACTTTCTACCTTGCATTTGCAATTGGCAGTTTCTTGGCACAGCTCAGAAAAAAATACATTTGCAATTCCCTCTGGGGCCAATATATTAGGCAAAATTATGTATTATTAGGCAAAATTTAAGTATAAGGTAAAAAAAAAATTAAGTAAAAAAAAAACCAAAAATTGTCAAATACTTGAATACGAAATTTCGTGTACGTTGTTTTTGATTGAGATTCCTTCCCAGTGAACATATACATCTTCTAAAGTACAAACAATTCTGGCATGTAAGAATCAAAGTAAGTAACACTTTAAACATCAATAGTGTCTAAGTATTTACGTTATATCTTCTGTAAGTTACAGACATTCAAGTGAAGTACCTTAATTAAAACTAACAATCTTTGTGCCGGGTCAGTATATAAAACTAGAAGAAGGATAATGATGGCTCATAAAATAACATTTCAAAATATATCTGTAGCATTCGTTCTGTCTGAATGTCACGATCTCATTTCGTTGAAAATTGTCTACATGCACTCTAAAACAAGTAGTACACAGGCCAGAGGAAGTGAATCAATTATTTCCCTGTCGTTTTGTAAATTGAATTAATTATTGATTCCATTATTCCACTTGTGACTCTTTAATATCTTGTAATACTGACATCATACAATTATCAATTTGTCCTATATATTTCATTTGCAAAAATATGTACTTATACATTAATTGTATAATCCGTTTAATATGGCTTAGGGTGTTACATACTTAAAGCGAGGTCACTGTCATCACAACATCCGTAAAACATGTCACATTGATACTGTTTCACTGTTAACTGCAATTTCAGCATCTGCTAAAATGTCACTTTGTTACGATTTCACTGCCATCGCAGCATCCGTTAGACATGTCACATCGGTACTGATTCACTGGCATCACATCATCCGTTAAACATGTCACATCGGTACTGTTTCACTGCCATCGCAGCATCCGTTAGACATGTAACATCGGTACTGATTCACTGCCATCACATCATCCGTTAAACATGTCACATCGGTACTGTTTCACTGCAATCACAGCGTCCGTTAAAATGTCACATCGGTACTGTTTTATTGCCATCACAGCATCCGATTTCTATGCCACATCGGTACTGTTTCACTGCCACTACAACATCCGTTAAACATGGTACATCAGTACTGTTTCACTACCATCACAGCATCTGTTAAACATGTCACATTGGTTCTGATTCACTGCCATCATAGCATCCGTTAAACAAATTACATCGGTACTGTTTCAATGCCATCGCAGCAATGTCACATCGGTACTGATTCACTGCCATCACAACATCCGTTAAAAATGTCACATCGGTACTGTTTCACTGCCATTACAACATTCGCTAAACAAATCAAATCGGTACTGTTTTAATGCCTTTGCAGCATCCGTGAAAATGTCACATCAGTACTGTTTCATTGTCAGTACATCATCGGTACTGTTTCCATGCCATCGCACCAATGTCACATCGGTACTGATTCACTGCCATCACAACATCCGTTAAAATAACAAAATACCGAGGTTACTGTCAATTTATTTTCTGCATATGCGCATTTCGACAACTTATGTTTCATCAGTGCAGATCAAAACCAAACCATTTGGAAGTCCATTAACCAAAAACATGTTAAAGATGTCACATCGGTACTGTTTCACTGCCATTACAACATTCGCTAAACAAGTCCAATCGGTACTGTTTCAATGCCTTTGCAGCATCCGTTAAAATGTCACATCAGTACTGTTTCACTGTCAGTACATCATCGTTTAAAAATGTCACTTCGTTACCGTTTCACTGCCATTACAGCATCCATTAAACATGTCACATCAGTACTGTTTCATTGCATTACACCATCCGTTAAGTCACATTTGTACTGTTTCACTACCATTGTAGTATAAGTTAAAAATAACACATCGGTACTTTCACTGCAATTACAGTATCCGTTAAACATGTCACATTGGTACTGTTTCAACACGTGCATTTTGTTGAACATACTGCAAAGAGACATGTAATAAAATTCGGTTTCATGCGAAACAAAATTTAAACCCTTGGAAATTACAATACTATAACACCTGACAACTAAACTTAACATTTGCTCAGTTCATATAGGACGCCATTATTTTGTCAGATATTGATGGGCAGTAGGACTATTTTGTCTGATATGTATATGTTATCTTGATTTTTACATCTGCATATTGTAAAATATCATCCCGTGACCCAGAATGAAGCACAGGGGCGAGTGAGCGCAGCGAACGAGACTTAAGCTTCATATTCAGGCGAGCGGGATGATATTTTACAATATTCCAGCTTTCAAAATTCAGGTAACTTGTTTATCGTCTTTTATTTCTTATTTCTATACAGTTGTTTATTAGGTTTCGAGTCAAATTCTCCCAATGTTGCGCGGGAAATGAGGTTCATTCATTTTTTACAATTTGGAAATGTTGTGTAGTTATTTTATGACTTCACAATGTAAGCAAAACGGTGGCTCTGCTGAAGTTTTCAACGACCTACTTTCCGTATTTTTTCGAATGTTTCGTTTTTATTTTTTCTGTATTAGTGACGGTCATTTATTTTCAAAATTAAACACGGAAAATATAATAGATTCGTTATCCAATTAAGATTCATATCTTGCGAAACGGATAACAAGGATATTACTTTTCAAACATTGGGAGAATTGCCTTGATAACTCCAGGTCAATCTCTTGATAAGTTCGGGTCAACCGGATATGGCTTTTGTGAAAGGAGTCTGCAGGCTGAGATAGGCAGGTGAAAGACGATAATACAGATTCCAAAGTCTTTAACAATCATATAACAGTAATAATTTATGGTATCAGATAGAGTTCACAATATGCATATTTTGACAAGCAATATCTCATCTCTGTTGACTGCGTTAGAGGAAAACATGTGGAAAAATAAATCCCAAAAGGGACACATTAATCCATTGATAAATATTGCTAATCTTAAACCTGTGGAAATTTAGCAGCATCCGGTTTGCAGCCAAATTTCACCTACCTATCTATCAATATCACATTTATCTGCAATCCTATATATTTTCAAATGAAGGCAAAATTCCTCTTAGAAAGGACAAACAAACAAAAACTGTTGTAAAAACTGAGAAGGATGTCCCTGTCTTAAGATGGTTTAAATGAAAGAAAATGCTAAAGCATTGAATTTCGATTTGTCTATGAATAAAGTTAAATAAAGTCTGTTCTAAAGTACAAATTAATATGATATATGTATGATTATATCTCATCAGCATTTACTTTTATATCCATATCTATCTATATGTATAACTAAATTAATATTTAATGAGGTTTTGTGGGATCAAATGATATTTAGAGACAGAGGCTAACTATCTGTACTGATTATTCATATTTAATGAGGTTCCAGAGGATCAAATGTAAATCAGAGACACAGGTTAACTATCCTATATCACTATAGGAAATCCGCCTGGATGAAGACACTTACTATCAGTTTCATTATAAAATAATGACGATCAATCATAAAGATGGAAAACCCATACATCATAGTTAATACATACAGATAGTTTATTTGTTTATAATCCCAAGACAGCGATACAATCTGTGAAAAAACAAGTCTAATGTCAGATATTACATTAAGTGTGATGACACATATAGTTCATTTTTGCATGAATATTCTACTTATATCTCAATCGTCTAATATATGGAATAGTGAAATAAATTCATATTTATTCACTGTTTATGACAAGTAACAAATTGTTATTAGACTGAGGAATGTCTGTTACATTGATTGTGGTATGCTGATGTTACATTATCATGAAAATATGGACACAAAATGTTATTGTCAACGCAAAGTATGATTTACTGCTACTTCTAAGATGTTTCCTATGTGTCATGTAATAAAACTGATCGGGTTGAGATTTTTTCCTTAACATGTGTTTAGACAGTTAACCGTTTAACTTTACGACTCTGAAGTCTTCTGTTCACAATTTAAGTCTTTTAGTTTATTGTGGTTTCAATAAAAAATATAAGCGGTACTTGTGTTCTGTCCTGGAACAGGATGTCTTACGTTTGTTTTACTGATGGTTGCTATTGGGGAAACAAGTACAGGTATAATATTGTACTTATAAATCCAATCGTTATTGTAACGACTAATTTCATTGGTAAACGTCATAAACAACTTAAAAGTTATTTCTCGATAAATGTTTCTTTCCCATCAATACGTTACGAGGTAACAAAAAGTGCAGTATAAAGTTATGTCCAATTCATTGAAAATATTGTTTTAAGTTCAGAGGATTGGAATTATAAAAAATGAAAATAATTTTTGATGAGTTAATGGATGTGTAAACACTGCCTTTTACTCATAAACTTTACACTAGTAAAGTCCCTCGGACTTCATTCAGTTTGTGAGTGAGTCGACACATCGACATCTCATCCTCTTATGATGTCTTTTAAAGGTTTAAGAGACTTGCATATCGACATGCTAATATTCTTTGTGTTATTTCTTTATAAAACTAACTTGTACAATTAATTAATTAAATAATAAAGATAACAAAATCACTTGTGAACTGCACAAGAAAATCACTAATAGAAGACAAACGTTAACAATGTTAGGAACTTGGTACAGCGGATTTGGTACCGGCACTAGCAACATCTACTTGTAAGGTTGAACCGGTTTATGGTTACCTAATCCTTTATCTATCCAGTTTCCCTATAATATAATATAATATAATATTAAACAATAATGGTCTTTTGTAGAGGTCAATATGAGTTTTAATTGACCTAAAAATCAATATTGACCGACGCCGGAGGCGGAGGTAAATATTTGGATTTTTAGGTCTATTAAAACTCATATCGACCGATACAAAAGGCCATAATTGTTTTATTACATAATAATAACATGAATCATCTTACTTGGTAATTGTAAGGGTTTTTAACGATTTTTTTTCAGGAGAACAAATCTTGTAAAATTGTCATAGGTAGTAGTACATTTGTACTTACTTTTCAACGTGCTTTCCGATCTCTTCATACAAAGATTCATGCATCAAGAAGCTATCAGTACATCATTTTAGGTTCATGACATTTTTATCTGATTTATATATATATATATGTACAAAAACAACATGTAGTATGTACTATGTAAAGAAAATCAATCGATTCTGCAACAGGACGTACAAGTCTTCCACCCTCCAAAGTTTAGATTTTTTCATGTAATAAATAAATCATGAGAATTAGAAATTCTATTCTTTTAGTAAAACCAACCTTGCGATACTCAGTCTGAAATTCCTGTGATAAGACAAGAAGAAATTTGCAGAAGTACTAAAACGCATACCCCGACTGTATATCGCATGTTCTTAGTTTCGATCACCATCCGGGTATTTGTAAATAGCAGTCTACTTGTTGCAAAATGCTTCTAATTTGAATAGAGAACAACAATCAAAATTAAACGTCTCCTGCTAGCCCAACGCCATTTTCTTCCTTCGATATTTGGTTTCCCGAACACACTTATAATACGGCAATTCTGATTGGCCGAAAGTCGCATGACCACATGTAATTCTGTTTTTCATTGGCTATTTAAAACGGCGAGTCAATATCGTTTTTAAGCAGACCTGAGAAATGACAGTGAAAGTAAAAGCGAGTCAATTCGATTTTTAATTGAATATCATGTGACAGGTTTTCATCCAATAAAATAAAACTATTATAATCATTATGTAATAAAATATAATATAATATATACACAGTTTGTCTTCCTTTGTTTTTCTCAGAATTTTAGTGTTACTTTACAACACATGTGAACTGTCCTAGACACATTTCCATTGGTTTATATGAAGATACCTATTTTGATCTTACAACTCTTTTCTATGTTCTTAGACAGGTATCTTTGTTATCGGTTGAATTTTTCGATATAAAAAATAGTACAACCTAGTTTTTGGACAGATTTCCCTTAAGTAGTTTGCACAAATACAGATTGTTTACATTTTTACTAGACAGAAATAGTGCGAACTCAATGTCTTTCTCTGTTTTGTTTCCCAAGACAGATTGTAATTGTGTGTTTTATCTTTTGATTTAGGTTGGAAATAGTTTAAATTAAAAAGAAAATGTATTTTATGTAATTTTTGTTTCCTATTTGTTACTATTTTCTTAAATATCAAAGGCCCCAGATTTACAAAGACTTATTGTGTCCGTCTTGTAATCGCCTTCTCATTTTCTTTCTATCGTTATGCCGTTTGGTATTTGCTTTGGTTTGTCTACCTATTGAAACCAATAACATCGAGACAAATTACTGTACACACATTAAAACCAAAGATTTTGCGGTTACACGTGAAAAAAAGTGTAGCGTATAATTACCATAGAAAATGGTCGTCGTGTAAAATTGTACATTTCAAATCCCATTAATCCAAGTCATTGGCACAATCCCGTCCTTGACACTCCTTAATGTATGGATAATTCAGAAATAAAAGTCTCCAGTGATCTCATTCTGTATATAATGCATATTTTATTGGATATAAGTGGCCATACTGTGTACATCTAAGTCGATTCTGATGCCGTCATTCCGCTGTGACATGATCTTTAACATCATTGTACTATTCTACGAACAATAGCCCTGACTCCTGACAAATCATATCTGGATTCATCAATACTTCTTTTATATAGAATCAAATCAATTTTGATATCACGTACAATTTCATCGTATATTATATTATCTTAGATCACACACAAATACACATTCTGCACCATCAATCATGTGTTTTCCTCTGAATTGAACGCTTTCTGTATTTTCATTTGTTTTAAGTTGTCGTGCTATTTGTTGACCCACTCTTTAACTTAGGACATATTTTCATATACACATTTGTTCAAAGTTCCTGTTTGTGACACACTTCGCATTTCAGAACCTGTAGTTTTGCCCTTACAAAAGACTATTAAATGTACGTTTTGTTATCTAACATTGATTACTCAACAAGAGAGACAATTAAGGTATTGTCCTTTGGTTCTAGCGTTTGTTTCAATGTATTTTCTCAATGAAACAATCATCACATCTGCCCCTTATTAATTCATCATTATATATTTCGATCTTGACCAAAGCATAGCTAGTTTATACCCTTTGCTGACCTAAGCAGCTTCAGAGCTGACTTACATTGGTTTTGATTACATGACCAATAAATTTCTTATGAATAGAATGTACATTCCAATTTCTACTGCTTAAAACTAAGTGACGGGCGTCTCAATGGAAGGGGAGGTTTGACATGCCATAAAACTGGTTTAATAAACCCACAATTTCCTTGGAGATGACTGTACCAAGTCCGGACCATCACGGTTGACGTCACGTCCTGATAAATGGTATCTAGGTAGTAAGAAACCATGTTTACATTTTATTTTTCATTGTTATCAACAATATTCTTAAGCAAGTATTTTACAATTATGGATAATTTGCAAAAGTTGGACGTAAAAATATCTATTATTACAAGTATTAGCTTCCCAAAAAGCTAGTCTGACGTCAGTATTGTTTTACATACACAATAAATATACACATTGCCAGAATGTTCTTGCTTCATATTCGTAACGGTATTATTAACCAAACAAAACTTGCAACATAATTGCGGTTCGCCTGATATATAGGAAGGACATACTTAGCAAACAAACTGGTTTCTTTGTCTTTTTAATCCGACAGAAACAGTGAAAAAGTTTTCTTAAAGTGTTAATGTAGAAAATAATGCGTGTTTATGTATTTGAAAACAGCACGCTTAAATAATGGTTATTGCTATTGTTATTTAAAATATCATTGTGGAAAAACCAATGAATGAACATCACGATCGCAAGTGTTGATTTATTAATATGCAACGATTTTGTCGTAACCTTGACCGTCACCCGTCATGCAATGCCAAATAAATGGACGATTTAACATAATGCAATGCAATAATGGACGCTTTTACCGGATGTTCACATTCTGATTCTAATACTGTATGACAAAAATATTTCAATAATTTCCAAGCTAGAACAAAAATTAAAAGGTCATGCGAGGTTCGAAAATGAGCAAAATTAATTTTTAAAATCAAAACAAACAACCAGATTTTTTTTTTCAAAATTAAGATTTTTAACTTCAAGAAGATTTAGATCCTGTACAGACACTGATTAATTGAGACAAATTAAAAAATCACAAATAACGAAAAAGTAAGATGTTCGTTACGGTTTTGTGCAGAAAGTTGTTTGCAGTCCAATCAAAAATTTGATTATAAGAGTACAAATTTTCTACACAGGAAATGCGCTATGGTTTCCTACTTGTTCAAAAGATTTTTTTTTACATAATGTTGATGTTTTTGTTAACAGAGATGTTAAAATGCCAAATACTACAAATAAACATTGTTTAGAAATGAGAATCTCAGAAACCATGCCATGTAAAATATTTTAAGCTGAAATAATTTCTTGTTTGCCGACAAGTTTGATTAGAATAACGTATTGTATTGCTGTTTCATGAATTGTACTTATGTTTTCAAATATGCGGAAAAACTGTTTTGACGTACATGTATAGATAAAAAGTAATTATGTAATATGGATGCGACTTTAAGCCATTTATCATTGATAACTGATCCAAATCATTTCAACCCAATTTCAGAATAAAAATTACAACAATACAACACCAACTGATGAAATCAAGGCAATAAATTGTTTGAAGCATTATGTTGAATTGAAAAAAAATGTTTACTAATCGTGCCGACATATTTAAATCATGTAAAACGACGAGTATCTCCCTCTTTCACAGCTCTGTCCTTATAGCTGATATTGTATTTTCATTTAGATCTTTCATTCTCTATTAGATTTAAATTATTTAAGATTAATGGCCTTCCACAAGTTTTGATTTGATCTGCACTGAAGAGAATAAGCTGTCGAAAGGGTCAGAAACATAATTTACGGTTATTTTGCTTTATTGCTATTTCCCCTTGTTCGTATTTTCTGCCAAGAAATCTAAAAAAATCTATAAAATTTATATAAAAAGTTTTAGGGGCAATTTGACCAAAATCACGCCAAAGTTAATTATACAAATCCTAATTGGATGCAGGCTTTGTAATCTTTATATTTACCAAGGTTTTCTGTCAAAGACAAAAAAAGATTGTTTTTTTTTCCTTTATTCTCACAATTTTTCATATCTATGTTGTACCTTCCATACATAATCGCTCCTTCGTCCATCTTTCAAAATATTTTACTTTTTCAAGATAATGGGGTCTGTAAGTTAGTAGTCTATCTGTATTGTGATTTATTCGTATGTTTATAATACTATTTGTAAACGGGACAGAGAAAGAGGAGGTATCCGGTATCACCCTACCGATACAGTACTAAGCCAGTTATCCCAAGTTCTTATTGTTGTTTACGCTTATCTTTTGTCTTTTATTTTTTTCTGATATACTTCCTTTGTGTACTATTATTTTCAGTCATTGCAGGTGTTTCTGATATACTTCTTTTGTGGACTATTATTTTCAGTCATTGTAGGTGTTTCTGATACACTTCCTTTGTGGAGTATTATTTTCAGGCATTGTATAGGTGTTTCTGATACACTTCCTTTGTGGACTATTATTTTCAGTCTGATACACTCCCTTTGTGGACTATTATTTTCAGTCATTGTAGGTGTTTCTGATGCACTTCCTTTGTGGACTATTATTTTCAGTCATTGTAGGTGTTTCTGATGCACTTCCTTTGTGGACTATTATTTTCAGTCATTGTAGGTGTTTCTGATGCACTTCCTTTGTGGACTATTATTTTCAGTCTGATACACTCCCTTTGTGGACTATTATTTTCAGTCATTGTAGGTGTTTCTGTTGTACTTCCTTTCTGGACTATTATTTTCAGTCATTGTAGGTGTTTCTGATGCACTTCCTTTGTGGACTATCATTTTCAGTCATTGTAGGTTTTTCTGACACACTTCCTTTGTGGACTATTATTTTCAGTCATTGTAGGTGTTTCTGATATACTTCCTTTGTGGACTATTATTTTCAGCCTGACACACTTCCTTTGTGGACTATTATTTTCAGTCATTGTAGGTGTTTCTGATACACTTCCTTTGTGGACTATTATTTTCAGTCTGATACACTCCCTTTGTGGACTATTATTTTCAGTCGTTGTAGGTGTTTCTGTTGTACTTCCTTTGTGGACTATTATTTTCAGTCATTGTAGGTGTTTCTGATGCACTTCCTTTGTGGACTATTATTTTCAGTCATTCTAGACTTCCTTTGTGGACTATTATCTTCAGTCATTGTAGGTGTTTCTGATACACTTCCTTTGTGGACTATTATTTTCAGTCATTGTAGGTGTTTCTTATTATCTTTACTTATTTAATAATATACACTCTCTTTACTTGCTAAGAACCTTAGTTTAGTCTCCCAAACGAATTTTGTGGTGACTTACATGGTTTTTACTGTTTCGTATTTTAGTTTGCCATCCTTACATTCTTACTTAATTTGTATTAAAATGTACTTTTTAATTTTATTGTATAATGGCACCATTCATAGAGTTTTAATGTATTTCTGTTAAATTGGTTTTTCAAATGGCTTAAACCACTTTTATTTATATGTACCTTTTAATGTTTAGGTAAACTATCACCATTTATATAGTTTTCACACAAGAACTCTTACAGTTTTCCTATTTTTTTCCAGATTTTTCGAAACTGAACCGGACGTCAAATCATTGTTCCCAAAGATTGTGCGCATGAACAACGAAAATCAGTTAGAATGGGAGATAGATAAAGACATGTTACAAAAGCATGCTGTGTCTGTGATGGAGGGATTAGGTGCAGCAGTGGAAAGTTTAGATGAATCAGACTTTTTAAATAATGTGTTAGTTTCTATAGGACAAACACACGTCAAAAGACAAATTAAACCACAGATGTTAAAAGTGAGTATGTAAACCTTGGACTTATATATTTCAGGATACCAAACCAGTTTGATATTATCAAATTCTATTTCCAGGCAAAATACCCATAATGCATTGCGACGAAGACGCTTTATAGTCAATATATTTGTCCCAGGTAAAACTTTATGAAAAAGAAAGGAAATGGGGTAAATGTCAAGGAGACAACATCCCATATCCAGGTTTATGAAGGACATATGATATTTCTACTCGTTCTTATTACATAAACTTCGGCACCCGAAATATTGACTTTGGCAAATAGATATTTAATAGAAGTAAAAGGATTTAGACGACTAAGCACCAAATGTCATCTACAATTATTTCGAGTTATTTTTTGCATTAAAAGTGTCCGTATTTATGGTAACCCGGTTACATATAAAAAAAAAAACGAATTAATTGCAAATTTTATTTCTGTATATGCGCATTTCGACAACTTATGTCTCTCCAGTGCAGATCAAATCAAAACATTTGGAAATCCATAAACCTAAACATGTGTAAAAGCTGATACAGAACAAATTACCAATAGGATCTACAGAGAAAAGCCAAAATCAGCTAAGGACTGAGCTAAGCATGAGGGAGATACTCCTTAGAATTTTATAAAATGTTTAACCCTCCTTTCGTGTTACCGTCACTATCAGCTTTCATATATCCTCTTATTTATAGATTTCCAATATTTTGCTTTTATGTGCACTGAAGAGACATTGTTCATTGATGAAGGTGAGTGATATGGTGACTTCAAGATGAAGAGCAACAATATTAGCTTTGTTCCATCTCTTGGTTATGCCATGTATTTGTAGAGACTTTGCCTCATGTGCATTTACTCCATAATTTTTCCTTGCTCACATAAGTTGTCGGAATGGCAATATGCAAAAAGTGAATTTACAGTCACTTTGGTATTTTCTTATCCAAAAACGAAACAGCTACCTCGAAAGTCTAGTATTCAAGAACAATCGACTGATATTTTACAAGCCGTGTTTCTTTATTTATTAAAACATGTCAGAAAAAAACTTTCAAATGCAGCTGTAATTATATTATCTTGACGTAATTATAAAAAGTTACAGAAGCGGTGATATGATGATTAACGTTTGAAACATTTTTAACTGCATGCGCTATGATCTCAAAGATGTCTACCGTAATGACAAGTCCTTTGATCTGCTATAGATATAAATGTTAAAACATAATGGGCGTGTTAATTGATGTTTCGTCTTCTTTTTTCTAATTAAATGATAGTTATAACGATTTGTGGCAATGATTTATAATAGTTTGTTTTCTTCAATCCTCACCTCCTTTACCTTAGTACTAAAATTAGCTTGTGTGGTATTACTTATAGTCTTACAGTTAAACTTAATATTGTGTAACGATCACCAATCAGATTTTACAGAAAAAATAATAACTTTATTCACAGTTAAAGTAATTCTATTGTATTATCTGTGGATTCTTTTTAAAGAATCCACGGCATCCCCTCTATTGTTTTCTCCATTTTAAAGATTATACACGTCCCGAGGGAAATGTATGTTTACTACATTTCACTGCGACAGGATTTTCCGATTAAGCAAAATATGTTTTTTTCGATTCGAGCGCTGTGAAACCTTCATTAGGCAGGTATCATTTGATTGTCGATGTGTGTGTGTTGGGGGTCACTCGAGTCTGGAAATGTTTTGCCTGCATGCTAAGAAAATTTATTGAGCAAGTTTTTTTCTTTCCGAATAAAAGCGTGTGGTCTAGATTATTTTTATCCCAGGTGCTTGTGCCAGAGATTGTTTTAGTATAATTCAAGGTGGGATTTTCACCCGAGTCGGGAAGTGTTTTGGTCGCATGCTAGGAAAATTTGTAAAGCAAGTTTTTCTTTCAAATGAACATCGTGAGGGCTAGATTATTTTTAACCCAGGTGCTGGTGTAAGAGTTTTTTTTAGTATAAATCGGGGCCCGAAATTTTTCTGAAAAATCCCAGCCTCATCCCCTGAAAATCAAATGGTCCTTGTCTTAGCGGGTAGGTTATACCGACTACTGTAGACGCTTGCAATATCGCAAGTTTTATTTCTTTGAAGTACAAATGGATTAACAATATATATCTGATAAATATGCAGAAATGTTCTGACCTTTTCTTAAAAATACACTGAAGTTACATTAAGGACTACAAAAACACGTCTTGTTGGAGTAATGAAGAAAACCCATATTTTGCGTTTGCTTACACTATATTCCTTCTTTTTTTTTGTATTTACTTGATAAAGTTCTATGTATCAAATAAAACCAGCTTTAAGGTGACAGCCATTTGATTTTCTTGGGAGGGCTTGGGCGATTTTGCAAAGAAAATTTACTTATTTTTACTAAAATCTCTACCAAATTATTCGTTTTCACCAAATATCACACCAAATTATTTATTTGAATTGGCACCAAATAATTTATTCTTCAAATCAAAAATCTTTTTTTTTTATTTTCATGACAAGGCGGACTAGAAAATTTATTTTCATTGACATCAAGATTAAATTATTTATTTACAAAATCGCCAAAGCGCCCCCCCCCCAATCCCCCTGAAAATCAAATGGTCGATCCCTTACAGAATTTGTATGAAGTTTTTACATCTAGCCGAAGTATGATAGAACTTTATCAATAAGTATACAAGTAATATAAGAGACGTTTCAAATACGTACAGCTCAGTGAATAGCCCTTTTTGTTGAGGGGGTGAGGGTGGGATAAAGATTCTATAATATATACTATCAAAAGCGACACATTAATAAACATAAACAAAAGTTACCCCTCACACCCCCTTTCCTCTTGTATGTATTACCCTGAGGTTAAACATAAAATATGTTTTGGCGAGAGTATTCATTAAACGGACGAAACTTACATTTTCTCTCTTCGTAGTTCTTCTTTGGTAAGGTGTAGAGGTTCAACACTATTCACCGGCATTTTTTTTTACAGAATTTAATGCCCTTTAGACTCACTTTGAAATATACATAAACCACAATAGAAATTTATCTGAATATTAGATATCGTTTAAAATCAAACTGTTAGAACAACTTTATCCATAAAATACTTCTTTGATACTGAGTGAACTCTTGTTCATACAGACATTATATATATCACGAACATAACAATGCAGTAATTAGATAGGCGATAATCCGTTTCATCTCTTCATTACATAAATGTCTCAACAATGGTTTAAGTAAGAGAAACAATGGCTAAGCGTGAATTCATGATAAACAATCCACTCGTCTCCGGCTCGTGGATTCTTTTTCATGAATTCACACTTAGGCATTGTATCTCCTTTACTGAATGGTTACATAATGTAAATTTAATTATGAATCCTAGTCACTAAATAAAGGAAAGATAGTTTTAAAGAAAAAAAATATTCAGTATTAGAGAATCGAAATTTCATTTGCAGTTCACTTAGATGACTTCGGATATTTTTAATGGTTTTATTGTTTTATCTGATTTTATTTGAAAACTTACAATATCTAAATTAAAGAAAATTTAAACTTAAGAGTATATCTTTCTTGCATAGCTCTTTCCTTGGCTGATTTTGGCTCTTATATTTATGTCCTATTTGTAATTTGTACTCTATCAGCTTTTACACATATTTCGATTCATGGATCTCAAATACATCGGCAAATGAATACCGAAGCAAAAACAAGGAAAGGAGAAATTTTAAAATCAAAAATTCACAATCACGGCAATTTACAGCAACACGAAATGAGGCGATATGGTAAATGAGTTGATTAGATCTGCACTGAAGAGACATAAGTTGTCGAAATGGACATATGCAGAAGGTAAATTCACAGTAACGTCGGTATTTAGTTATTTATTACCACTGTGCTGATGCTGCCGTTGACTGTTAGTCACCTAGGGTATTCACCAAACCAGAAACTAGTACTGTCGGAAAGGCTATATGTAGAAGCTTAATTCACAGTAACTATAGTACTTTGCTATTTATCTTTCCGTTTTGACCGAATCCTTTTCTTAATGTTCCGTACAGATTTCTATGAAAAGCATATATAAATTATACCAGTTTTGGGGCAGAGAACGATTCTGATAAGCGTTTTTTTTTTAATATTTGTTTTCCTTTAATATGTTGTGGAACATGCCCTCATGTCAATGTACCTATTCAAGTTCGTATAAAAAATTGCTGTTGAGTTTCCACCGGACACTACCGCAATGGATGGAGAGGGTTAATCGCCATAAAACCGGCTTAACTTAACGTTTCTTTGGAAATGCCTGTATTAAGTCAGGACCATTTTCCGTTCACAATTTTTTTCGGCAGTTTTGCACATGCTTAGTCGTCTTTTTTCTTTGGATTTCGGCTTTTGACAATTCTGTTCGGTTATTTTGTTATTACCACACCTAGTTTACTAGCTAGCATTATCATCAAAGGGTAGCAGTTACATCAATCTTGATTAGCAGGTTAACTCATTGTATACAATTTTGAAAGGGTTGTGCCCTGTAACCGTTCTCTCTCAAGTTTGGTTTGTATGCATTAAGAAGTGGCAGACAGTCATTTTTCTTGAAAGTATTGTTGTTAGATATAGCTTTTTAATGATCTTTAATGATTTTTTATGAGATTTCTTTGTCCTCACTAGTGTAAGACAAAAAATCAAGTGCAGTTTACCGGCGATATTGTGTTTGGAAATTTAGGGTCTGTAGTCTACATCTGCCCTCATAAGTGATCATAAGTGGATTTAATCTACGTATTACAAAATTGATATACCATTTAAATCAAAATTTTCAAGGAAAATACAAGAAAAATTGTCTTTTAAAATTTGGCGCGCTCAGGTATACATTCCTGATTTTATCACGTTACAAAAAGGAACATAACTCATTGTGTAAACAGACAAAAAGGGGCGACATTTTTGTGTGGGTTTAAAAACATTTAGGGTGAATAGTGAATACAGTGAGAAATAAAATCAGACCAGTGGAAGTGCGAGACAAGAGAATCTCAGACACCCTCGGGTAAGATTTCAATAATCTCGGACTCAGCAAGCATCGTCCGAGACTGGAAATCTTACCCTTGGGTGTCTAAAATTCTACGGTCTCGCACTTCCCCTGGTGTTAGATTCTTAATGTCCATGTCAGGGAAATTAAAATCGTCTCTGAGGTTTTTTTACGGTCATATGTTGATAAAAAGAGACATCAAAGTGCAAACACCTGTCTATCAATTCAGAAGGAACATTCAATAGCAAAATTACCGAACATAATTTTCATTTTATGGTGCTATAAACCTCCCCTTCCATTTTGGTTGTGTCCAGTAGCAACTATTGAAAGGTCGTGGACAATAGAAAGAAATGATCATCCAATTATAAAGTAAAGGAATGAATCTTGAATTAAAGTTTGTATAGAAACTTCAAATTGTTCTACAAGGGATTGATATCTATAAAAAAATTAATAATCGTATGAGACGGAATTTTTTGAAGTCTTGATTAAGATATTGATTATGTATTACGAGAAAGTCAGTATAATTATTGCTAGCTCTTGTGAACGAATCACCTGTGTAACATGCACTCCGCAAGCAAGAGAAATCGGAACATTACAATCCAGTTTGGGGGGAAATTGATGATTTTGAAATTAAAATCGCCCCTATTGTCGTAAATTTATAGTATTACGATGGCCGTTTTCGTCAAATTCGAGATTTTAGCAAAAAAGTAGATCTATTAGTTTCTGTCGATTCTAGTCCTGGAGGATGTATGGATGGGATGATAAATTTAGCAAAAGATGTATACCAACTTGTTGTTGATGAATAAAACCTCTGTTTGTGACAAATATATTGTTAACCCAATGTAAAAAGCCTACAGAATCCCCACACTACTAAACAAAAATGCGAAAATTTTAGATATACAACATAAAGGACTAATACCTTCCAAAATGTTGACATATTCATGGGTACAATTTGCTTTCCTCTATTTCCTTTTTCGTTCTTTATTTGTATGAAGCCGCTATTATCTAATCTCCTTTTCATTTGACAATAAAGTTACATTGGGTTTGTCCTTTTACGTTTATTGTTAAGATTTTCTAGATCTGATTTAAAACTTTTTTTGTGTTGCGTCTTTATCAACGTCGATATAAAAATAATCTACATATTTACAGCAGTGCATGGAAAAAAA